>CM068323.1:22367845-22482845 GCA_034766995.1 Acanthacorydalis orientalis
CGTTTAGTATTAAATATAATATTAAACACTAGCAGTTAAGGTTAATATAATCAAAATCACTGTCATTATGGAAACATTTTTTTTTATAATTTAAATATTTGTATTTTATTTATACATTTTCAGTATTTATTATTTCAAATTGTAAATTAATTGTTCGTTTCAATTCATATTATCTCAATTGTGTGTTCCTTTGTTAGATTGTTTTAAAAACACTGATAAATTTCATCATTTACATTCGAATCATCAATTAAATTTTCATTTTGCTAATTACGTTACTTCAATTTTTACTAAAATATATCGAACAAATCAACAAAAGGTTATTGAAAATCTCCCCAATATTTTTTTCAAATAGACTGGACACATTCATAATTTATTTCAGAATGAACATGTGTTCTCCAAATCTATAACATCGATACCATCACTGGGATTTTTACAATTCATGAATATACAGCGTTAAACACATAAATAATGACTTTATATAGTGAATGTTCCATCTGTGTGTGTTTTTTCCCACGTTTTCAAAGATAAATCTGAAAATAAATATTAAAACATGCTTTCATACTAACATTGTTGATTGATCGACTTGCTATACGATAATAAAAATAAATAAATAAATTAATATATATATATATATATTGCACATGTTTATTCGTTCCCCTACCTCATCTCGTTAGCATGCTTTCCAATTTAAGTTTAGTATCTTTTCAGTTCTAGCGTCAAGTTTCTGGACGAGCTTGCCAGTATTTCTCTTCCTTCTTTTCATTTTTTTTTTTTTTTTGATTAAAATTTAACCACATCGTATGGCTTCCAATAAGCCACTGTAGGTTGATGGATATAAAATTACATCAGACTTCTTTTCAACATCGAAATAATCTCTTTTTAGTTATTATTTTATTTTTTCATCTCTGAAAAAAAAGACTCGACTGATACAGTCTTTAAAAAATATTTATCGAGAATAACGATTTATATATTTTTAAAGAGTTACGATGTGACAGATAAGAGTTATATGTGATTCTAACAGTTTTGTCTCGCTCACACATTTGTTTATTTGTTAATAACTATATTTTTACATATACATTTATTTATTGCAACGTTACATAAAGATAAAAGTCAATATTATACATGTATTTGTGTACATATTTACATGTTTTTCATTAAAGTAATTGCGTTCTATGAAAATAATCAATTATAAACAATATAACGTCATTTCTGTTACATTTCCCTTTACAATAGTTAAACACAACTCCACCTTCTGTTTTTAATTCCTTTGCTAATTACAATAATCACCTGACCCTTAAATATATGCCTCTTGGGTTCCAACAGATCCATAAATAATCTGTGTTATCTAGATATTTAATTAAATTCATCAGACTTTAATCTGCGAAAACTGTCAGATCCTGCATAGATAAACATCATTTCAGCTCGTTCGCTAGTTGTTGAAAAGTTTGGTGTTATCCATCAATTTCAATTACCTGAAAAAAGTACTATACAACTTTTGACTTGTTTTAGGAAGTATATATATATATATATATATATATATATATATTTATATATATATATTAAACTGGGTACTGTGAATACGAGATTTCCTTATAAATCATTTTTAAAATGTAAGTTTTATAGATAAAGAACTGTTTTGTTTTTCTTGAGAGCATGTTTCGTTTAAAGTTAGAACTCTGCGTACATTAAAATAGGTTTTCTGGTTGAATGAAATTTTTGGAAAGTCATTTTGAAAAAAACTTGAAAATTATTTAATATTGTGATTTATTTCCTATACTGTGTCAATTATCTTTTATTTTCGTATAAGGAAAAGTGTTTACTTTTCACTTTATATACACACAAATTCAAGAAATGTTTTAACGTTTAAATTTGATTACAGGAAAAAATGTTACGGAATATTTTTTTAGTTTGATGTAATATTTATTTATTCCGTGAAAAATAGAGTACATTATTATTTTTTTCTACTATCTTTGTTTGAAATTTAAAAAATTACAACTTATTAGTTAATAAATAATGAATGTTATTTAAAAATAGAATATACTTTGTCGTTTTATTATAGACACGTAGCATGTTATTTTCTTATGCTATTTTTAAACATTTTTTTCATTTTATGAAGTTGGATTTTTATGTTGATTCCGAAACGTGATACATCAACAAAATGCAGATGAATGTAAAATGCAAATTACTATATTTAGGAAGGAAATTACTTTCAAATGAATTCGAATGATTTATTGTTGCATCTGAACGAGGGAAATAAATCAACCAACTACTGATACATTTAGAGAATCGAGTTGATGAATAACGGAATATCCATTGATATGTATGTGTTATATGTTACGAAATATGTTAAATGGCATTATATATATATATATATATATATATATATATATATATATATATACATATATGTGTTTTTTTTAAAAAAAGAGTAAAAAAGAGATGTTTGTTTTCAATAAAGTCAATTTTATTTAGTAACAATAGATGTGATGAATTATTTTCTTATTAAAATACAAGAAAAAGCTCCTATATTTGATACATAATAAACATTTGTCTATGCGTTAAGATAAATAACGGTTTTATCAAAAATTTTCATAATTAAAAAATGATGTTTCACATTCATAGTGCAATATGGATTTAGATGACATTCTTCGAGTATATTTCTACCTGTAATTCTTAAACAGCATCCGTACATTATTCATACACTGCGTAATTCGAGTTCTCGGCCCGTGCAATGAACATCTTAAACACTATGAATCTTTCCTTTTGTTTTCTGTTATTTTTCTCGCACCTCTGTTCTGAATTCTTTCGTTTCACTGTCATAGTCTCTTGAGGTGACACAGCCGGTACGTCGGCGTGTCGAATTTAGTCCCTCAAGTTATGTCCTAGTTCGTATCCGTGTCACGTTTTTATAGCGGGAACATTTCAGTCAGGTGACGGGTATTTTGTTGGGAGTCCGCTCGTATAGTACGTCACACCGACCGTAATGGAGTCACAAACAAACATTTTCTTTTATAATATACATTTTTTTAAGATATAAAAAAATTAAGCCGCTTCTCGTGTCTTTCTTTCGTCTCATGTCATTTTCATTGTTACACACACATGTATGTATATATACATGTGTGTGTATACATTTATATATATATATATATATATATATATATATATAAATGTACTTTTATTGATTGCCGAGATTTGTTGGATGTTGTCCAATTCGGTGAAGGTTGTAAAATTTCATGATAAATTAGAACATGGTTGAAGGATTACATTTTCAATGATACTCACAGGAATTGTACTTTATATTCATTTAATATTTATGTATTCAGCTTTGTTTCAGATACGTCTATAATTTATTACATTTTTGAATATAAAAATAAGTACTTATATAATATGAAATAACAGAGAAATAAAAACACTTGAATTCAAATCATTTTTTTATCGAGGATTACAAGGATATTTGTAAATCTCAATAACAAAAAGTACAATGCGATTTGTGTATGTTTTTTTTATAAAATATGCTTCTTTAAAAATGTTTTCAATTTTAAAGAAAGTATTCTTATCCTTTTTTCTTATAAACTCTTTTTTAATAATGATTCGAAAGCAATTATTGGATATTTGGTTGTGAATTGCATTTGTTATTGAATATACAGTTGTTATTAATTAATACTGAAATATTACTGTTATAAATCGCAATAATCGATAGGCATTTCTCTTTTATCATTGAATGTTTATAAGTTATAAAACAGTACATATATATATATATATAAATTTATTGTTTATGTTATTTAAACATATATATCTTATCTACAAACAATACAATAATGAATAAATCATGCTAGTTAAATCTAATTTGCATAAATGTTTTATTGAATTGGAAGGGTAAAATTTAATTCCAACACTATCTATTAATTCATATATACATAATACATGACCGAATTAATTTAAGTATTATCTATGAGTAGATATTATTAAATATGTCCATACATTTATTAAAATAATGGTAAAAATATATTTAATAATACAGAAAGTGGTATGACGCATAGGACTGACCACATTTTATGTCTATTTTATACATGAAATGGTTATTTATCGAACACATTACATATGTGAATTGTTTGTCGACAACCGTTGCTGTTTACTATTGTATTTTAAATTTTAGTTTAAAGCGATTAATGTGTTCTACACGTTACCAGATAAACAAATTGCTTAAATAGAACAACGGATGTGTTAAATGAAGAAGGGATGATTTGTATATTTCGGGTTTTACTTGCGGATTTCATTTTAACATCCTATGGTTTATATTATTTTATTCATATATATATATATATATATATATATATATATAGATAGATAGATAGATAGATAGATATAGAGCTTGTGCATCATAGAAAGGAAAGACAATAATTGAAAATCTAGTAATACCTTAAATAGCGTCAAATCATTCCTTTTTTTAATAGAACAAACCTTGTATAATAAATCAATTCTACAAACAAGACAAATAAATAATAACTAAAATATTTATTTTGAACGAAACATATTGATTTCAATTAATAGAACAAAAAATCGTAATAAATAAACTTTCTGACATTGATTATGTAGCTTTTTAATTTACAATACAATGACTGTGATAAAATACTTTTCTAAATATTTCACAATATTTAAATAATATTGTTATAAAAAAAATAGATATTATTATTTAATAATAATGTTTTTAAATAAATTAACTTTTTTTCTAACAAGAGGGATATTTTTTTTATTTTTAAATAATTCTAACTATTAATTTTCTTACATAAAAGAATATTATTTATA
The DNA here is from genome assembly GCA_034766995.1 of Acanthacorydalis orientalis. Taxonomy (NCBI): domain Eukaryota; kingdom Metazoa; phylum Arthropoda; class Insecta; order Megaloptera; family Corydalidae; genus Acanthacorydalis; species Acanthacorydalis orientalis. The sequence continues at coordinate 22,372,652 of CM068323.1, forward strand.
ATTCGACATTAACTTAAATCGTATTAAAATAGAAATACACCGTTTTTATATTACTTCTTAGATTCTAAGTACTTGTTTTCTCCTCATGTGTGTGTGTGTGTGTATTTTAACACATAACTATTAATTTATAGATTATCTCCAAAGTGACATATAGTCATAATAAAAAATTGCTGTTTGCTGAAAAACATCAATTTGGTCGCCTTATCGCAATGCTTTTAAAGCTTCATATCCTCTGAAATATTATTTATACGTTAGACAAGATAACACCGGTCAACATTTTTTCTTCTTTGTCCTGTTTTATTTTATATTATGACGATAAAATTTTACTGTAAATTAATTTTTTATAGAGATTGAATGTTTGATAATTTTGACACTAAGTTTTATTTATGTCATTTTTTTGCAGTACAAAAAATTATCAGCAGTTTATTATGAAACAAAATATCATATAATGAAAACATTTAACAATATGTCTTGTTTGTGATTAAGTGAAATAATTATCTATGTTGTTACTTGAATATATTATATAATAAAACATGTTTTTACTTGTCCTGAAAAAAAGCAAAAGTAGAAAGAATAAAATACAAAAAAAAACTCTGAAATATTTTTGGAAGTTAGTTTTCCCAAAAGAAATGTTTAAAGAGATTTTTAAACAATTATATTTCAAATTGTGAAACATATACGATTTTTTTTGTGATTTTCTCGAATAAAAACAAATGTAAACTTTTATAAGACTTGGAGAAATATTGAATATTTCTAAATTGCAAATCGTTATAAAAAAGAACAAATAAATAGTTAGGTACATAATTCTTCTGTTAACTTTCAGGTCGAAAAATATTAGAGTATTAATTTATGACTTACAAAAAGTAATAATTCGTGTTCGAATAAATATGAAAGTCACGATTCTTGTAAGTTTTTCTTCCAAACAGGATCTTACTTTCTTTCATGATTAATATTGATAGGCTTTAAAGAAAATATGGGATTTATTACTTATTTTATTGTTCATCTGATTTATAAGTTTCATAATTCAAAAGTATTGATATTTTTTTGTTTTTTGTATATACGGGATTTTCATAAAATAAAATTATATTATTTGAAAAATATTTATATGAAACTGACTTGTGTTTCATATCTGTTCGAAAAAAAGAACAAAAAGCATTTTTTCGAACAGATATTTTTTTCTTCTGCAGCTCAATGATTATTAATTTTTTTATTTTGGTATAAATTAAGATTTTTATTTTCGATTATATATATATATATATATATATATATATATATATATGGATTAATTGAAAAATAATATTATCACCACTCGGAAACGATATTGATTCGACGCAGTTTTTCCTCTCTATGCTTAACATTTGTACATTATACCGTGGTCACAGCAGCCCGAAAACATTGGCCAATGTATCAAACTTTTGTTGCGGAACGCGATATGAAGATTTTTCATTCCTGTTTGACAGTCTCACGAGACAGGTTTGAAGATGAGAAGAATTATATATCGAACGCCAACTGACATGACGTTACGGACGGCTATGCATACCAAAGGTGAACCCACTTTCGAAAGCAATTTTTCTCTTCGTCATATTTATTTGAAAATTTTTCGATCTCGGATGAAATGAATTTATGAACTAACATAGGTCATACTCAAAAAATGTATATATGTATATTAATATTGTATTATAAAAAAAAATATAAATAATGTCAGTCTTCTTCGAACGCTAACAACAAGATCATTCGTTTGTATTTCAGTTCGATTATTATTTTTGGTACGACATCTACATAATTTAATAAATTGACAAAATAAAACTTTTATCGAATTTTTAATTTACATACTCTCGAAAATTAAAATTTTTAAAAAATATATATTTGATATTTAAAAAAAACTTTGTAACATTTTATTTAATATTTATTGTTGTGTTGCGTTATTTCAAACGTATTCTCATTAAATTTTGATTAATTACTCGAGATTAGTACACTCTTTGTACTTATCAAGAATGCATTATATTATATAAATCATATATATGAACATACAGTACAAATTTACAATTATAATAACGCTTACTCGAACTTAACATCTACATACAGCATTGATAATAAATTAAAATAAAATGTATAAGAATTGTTTTAAATTTAAGTTGCGCTTTATATTTTCTATCTCTAAATCCGCAACACCTTGATAGAATCGTTGAAAACATCTAGAGATAACGTAGTGGTAGTCGGTCATCGATCGAGGACCAGATTTATCGCAAAGCGATGTTTACAACAACGATAATACTTCTGCATTCGATAACGTTTCGTTTTCCATCTGGCGCAGATGTTGATCGTACTTTTAAAGCAAATTTTATCTGCACGCAACACGATCCATCCCCAAGTACTTACAAAACAATGTTTTGCCGCTGTGACGTGCCCTGTTTGCCATGTTTCGTTTCACTTGTGTAACTAAAGGAGCGTTTGATTCAAAAACCTTCATACTTTTTATGCATACGGTTTTGTAAATACGATACTCGCTCACACATGCAAATGTCATATATATATATATATATATATATATATATATATATATATATATATATATATATATATATATATGTAACACTATAAGTATGTATATAATGGAGAAATTGTTTTTTCGCGTGTACTATTTTCATAAGATATTGTTTTTTAATTATATATGGTTATTTTTAGAATATTTGTAATTTATTATAAAATTAAGTTGTATTCGTTTCCATTACTATTGTTGAAAACATTTGAATAATTTACTGTTTTGTCAAGAATTAAATACTTTGATATGCAGAATATTGTTTAATGTTAAACAGATTTTAATCAAGAGATAATCAGAAATAAGTTATCTTTTATTTATTTTTTTTATAAACTGATGAGTATATATATATACCTATAAATCAAAACAGATCATTGAGTAGATATAGAACCAAAAAAAACTCGTTCTATATTTATTTAACACAATAATTCTAATTAAATTAGTATGAACGATATGGTGAAAATTTAAAGTATTATTTTACAAATTATTAAATAAAAACATATTATTTACGATACAGAGGTTAAAATTAAATCACTGGTATGTTCTTCTAATAATTTTTGTACATTTATAAAAGATTTAAACGCGTATTTTTATTTCTTGACAATCTGATGAGTTTTTCAAGTAATAAATCTATTTTCTGTTATATTTTCCAACTTAATTTTAAATACTTTTCACTGATTCAATGTATTCGTATGAAACTTACATAGAAATCGAACTATGTATATTCATAAACGACAAAATTATATATACAATTATTCAGTACAAATTCTTCATTAAAAAAATCGTGTAATAAGGGAAGAAAGGAAATTTATTTAAAAAACAAGTCTAATTGATATGGAATCAACATTATTTCAATTTTTTTAACGTAGTAAATGTTTTTATCTCTTATTTTAATAGAATGTATATATACATATAAATGTGTGTGTGTGTAATATATAATTAATGCAATGTACGTAAATATGGAGGAAACTTTGAGTCCTAGTTACAAACAAATAATTCATTAGTTGAAATATGAACTTCTACGATGGTACGCATTAAAATAAATTGAAATAGTTTTCATTCTAGCAGGATCAATTTCGACTTTTCGCACAGTTCTAATAAGTTGTGGTGTATATATTTCCAGCGACGTCCCTCACTTCGCCGCAACAAGAGATCCAAACATTAACTCATTAACTGAATACATAAACCTTTCTCATTCCGTAAATAACATAATCCGCATATAGATAGCGCTACAGCCCACAGTGTTGTTATATTACAAATCTAATCTTGGACGCGTTATGTTCTATGGAAGTTCGTCTTGAAGCAGTTAATTATCAAGTTGTAGACGAGAGAGCTCGTGTGCTATGATGATTTGGCAGCCCGTCTTTCACATCTATATGTATATGTATGTATATTTCGTTGCGTTGATGAAAACGCGACGGGAAAATTCAGTGTGCGCCTGTAAGGCATGTGTCGCGTTCAGAAATTAATCTAAAAGGGGCGGCAGAGGCCGGCAGAGTGTTAGAGAAGTTGCGGTGGAAGCCGCATAGCTGACGGTGCGTATAGACACCGAAATCCGAGGAGCGTTTTATATACGCACACCACAGTCAACCGAAGTCCTGCGGCGGTCAAGTTTGCACTCGAGATGGCGAGAAGTTGATTTAGGGGCAGGATTATTTGTTCTTGAGGAAAGTTTTTTCTGCCCACTAGGTTATACGTTTCTTCTGCTTTTTTATATTTTGAAGGATTGTTATTCCGTTTTTAAGTAGTTGATTGTGAAAGTTAAAGTGGCACTTTTACAAAGTTTTTTTTTTTTTTGGTTCGGAGTTTTTCTTTTTTATTATTTCTCTTTTTCATCATTTGAAGTTTGATTACACTATATTTCGTTCCGCACTAAATTTGGGTATTGTGTTATAATGAGTTCTATAGTTTGATATGTATATCAAACACGTTTTCTTCTCTGCTTCATACATTCATTGTTAGTAACTTTTGAAAATAAATCTTTCGCAAACGAAAGTTTTTTTATGTGCAATCCAGATCTATATATCATACAGTATTTTTATATAAAATTTTAAATTGTTTCTTTTAAATATATTTCATCACAATTTTTTATATCAACATTTTATGTATGTGTGTATTTTCATTTCTTTTCATATTCAAAAATATAAAAAAAAACGCTTCTATTCTTCTAACAATAAACTATTAATACCAAATAATTATATTAGAAATATATATTACTCATTTATATCGTCGATAATATTCAAATATTTTATATTCATTATTTTTTCTTTTATATTTTACTTCAATCATTTAAACAACGATAATGATATATAAGCACAACTAATTGAAAGATAATAACTGTTATAGATAAATTAACTAATGTTGATTTAGTCTCACGCAGAACATCAAAAAACAAGAAAAGTTAAAAAAATTTATAAGATGTGGTTGAGTAGAGGAAAATTAAAATCAATGATTACCAAATCAATACTAATAAAATTTCAGTCTTAAAACGATCTAAAATAACTAGAAAAAATAGCATATCAATATTTGAATAAAAGTGTCAAGCACAATTTTTTTCCATAATAACATTTTTTTTTTAATTTTACTGAAATCACTATTAAACTAATAAAAGTACGTACAAGATTTATACTTCAGTAATGCGAACATGTTTCAAATAGAAAACTGATACAATCAGGGTAGTTAAATGTAAAAAATTAAATAAAGATTGGAATTAACATGAAGGTAATAAATTTAAAGTAAATAAACGTACGCAGATTAATTACATAAATAGCTACTGTTAATTACAGTTTCATTTAACAATTTCGTGACTTGTATGTGTATGTAATTTCTTTTTCATGTACAGTACAATTACTTTGAGATGAAAAATTTAGTTTCAGAGCAAACATGATAATTGTTTACATCGAACAAACATACCGTCTATCAATCATAAACACTGTTGTTGTATGCAATCGCCTTGTTGATGACGTTTCATGGATATGATTGAGTTTGTGTATATAAATTAAAAACAGATAAACGTACATATAGATTAAATAATGATTAATAATGCTTTTGATATGTTAGGATGGTGTGTATTAATATTGTAGAACAATATTATGTTCATTAATTATACAGGTGATGTACATGAGCTTGATGTTTGATTATATTGGTAAAATGGAATTTACGCAAATATTAAATTAAATTCAATACATTCAATTAATATTTAGTTTTCAAACATAAATATTTCCAACAAAGGTTTCACTCCAAGTTTTAAAAACTCCATCTTATTTCACATATTATTTATATTATTTAGAAATTCCAATTTTGATAAAAAGTCTGGTTTATTTATATGTCATTAATAAATTAATTACGTTAATATGCATCTGAAGATACACATATAAGTTAGATAATCAATCAGAATTGACACTAAAATTATTATTTTTTTTTATTTTATGATATTACATATTATTGAATGTAAAATAAAAAAGGGATAAGTTATCAAATAAACAGATTGTATTTGAGTTTAATGTCTTTTGAAAATATTTAATTTAACTGAAAATTGATTATAGCCGCTGTTATTTGTCATCAAATAATGCAATTTATTATGTTTTTTTAATGAAATATTTGGTTCAATACTGCGTTTAAAGTTTTTAATTAAATTCATCATAAATTCTTTTACTGGAATTTAATCGTAACTTAATATGATAATATTCAAATCATTCATTTCAATTTAATTATTCGTTTATTATATATATATATATATACATTCGTATAAGAAAATGATTTTTTAAAAATCTGTCCCTTTTAATTTACTTTTATGGAGAGTACACAGCAAGTTGTTGCGATTCCATACGTATCTTATAGAAAAGAAATACAATAAGATTTTTTCTAGGTTACTTTATTGATCATTTACTTTGATATATATTTCCTGGAAACCTTTTTTGGTATCTTTTCATCTCTCGTTCGTATTTTTTTAACCCCCACGCGTTCGTGTCTTTATGTGTTTCTGTGCACACATCTTCTACTTAGAAAATCACCTTATTCTACATTCATTGTAAATCTGTTTTCTTTAGCCGTACTGAAAGATATTCGTGCCGTTTACTAGACACCCTACGTCTTAATGAAGAACAAAAAATATATATTAAAAGTGTGATTTCAGAAAAACACTCTGCACGGATGTTTTTTCTTTATGTATTGTTTGTCTCGTGCATTTTATGAATTAAAGTTGTTTGTATATATATATGTATATATATATATATATATATATATATATACAGGGGCGGATTAACCCAGTTCAGGACCGCTGGCAGTAAAATTTAATCTGAATTTGAATTGAGATCTTCAATGGGACCCCTCTTACTCACGCGGCCCGAGAGACGAGCCTATCCGATCGCTCTTAATTCACCACTGATCATTAAATCAATTTTAATCCTTATAAAGTATTTTTGTGGTCGGAAAAGTTTAGAACTGAATAGAAAATTGACTAAAAATTGAATATAGATTCAAATATCGCATAATTCTTATCCCAAGCTTCGTTTTTCGCGTAAAATCTATTTGTTATGTCTATTAGATTCGATCTATACTAAAAAAAGTTCAGTTTTCAGACTTTCGATTTTTGGTCGAAAAAAACGGCAAGGTATACCCCTTGGATTTAGGCCGAAAATTTTCAAGAAATAAATTTTCGTTTTTTTACCACAAATCCGTTCTTCTATGAACAAAGAGACATAAAACAAGCATTAAACAAATTTTAAACCCCTAGAAAATATTTTTAGGGTCGGAATAAGCTTAGAACTGAACATAAAAACGAATATCGAATAAAATATCACCTAATTCTCATCTCAAGCTTCGTTTTTCGCATGCAATCTATTTGTTATGTCTATTAGATTCGATCTGTACTAAAAAAAGTTCAGTTTTTAGACTTTCGATTTTTGGTCAAAAAAAACGTCAAGGTATACCCCTTGGATTTTGGCCGAAAAATTTTTAGACCTCGATTTTCGTTTTTTTACCACGAATCCGTTCTTTTATGAATATAAAGACGTGAAACAGGCATTAAACCAATTTTAAACCCTTAGAAAGTATTTTTCTGGGCGGAATAAGCTCCCCTTGGATTTTAGCCGAAAAATTTTTAGAAATCAATTTTCGTTTTTTTAACACGAATCTGTTCTTTTATGAACAAAACGAAGTAAAACAAGTATTAAACCAATTTTAAACCCCTAGAAAATATTTTTTTGTGGCCGGAATAAGATTAGAAATGAACACGAGATTGAAAATCGATTAAAATATCGCGTAATTCTTATCCCAAGCTTCGGTTTTCGCATGAAAACTATTTGTTATGTCTATTAGATTCGATCTATAATGAAAAAAACTCAGACTTCAAACTTTCGATTTTTGGTCGAAAAAAACGGCAAGGTATACCCCTTGAATTTAGGCCGAAAATTTTCAAGAAATAAATTTTCGTTTTTTTACCACAAATCCGTTATTCGATGAACAAAAAGACATAAAACAAACATTAAACCAATTTTAAACCCCTATAAAATATTTTCTGTGGTCAGAGTAAGATTATAAATGCACACAAAATTGAATATTGATTCAAATATCGCATAATTCTTATCCCAAGCTTCGTTTTTCGAATGAAACCTATTTGTTATGTCGATTGGATTCGATCTATACTAAAAAGGTTCTTTTTTTAGACTTTCGATTTTTTGTCAAAAAAACGTCAATGTATCTACTTAAATTTCAGCAGAAAAATTTTTTGGAAATCAATTTTGTTTTGTTTATTTGTTATGTCTATTAGATTCGATCTATACCGAAAATAGTTCAATGTTTAGTTTCAATTTTTAGCCCCAAAAATTTTTATAATAAAATAATAGACGATTTTGTTATTGTTTGAAATGATATTGGCATTGTAACTAAGCTGTATAAGTTTGCGTAGATAAGTAACAAACTTTAGTCTATTGTTATTTTTAGTGATACAACTTTGAAAAGCATTAAAACTTTCAAGCCGTGTACAGTGCAACTGAGCTTCATACATTTATTTTAGTTCCCTGCTAATTATAGTGGTATTAATATAGGGATCTAGAATAAATAATGGGTTAAGTTATATAAATGAAATTTCCTATTATTTAGTTATGCCTTAAAATTGAGATAATTTAAAATTTTGCTATGTTTTGTATATACAACAATTGAGTATTAGTTGTAACGTTAAATAACATTATTTTTTCTTTTGTATTACTGATCTTCCTTTACATGTAGTTTAAATATTATGCTATCTGACATGAAAAAGAAATGTTGAAAAACACCTTAATATCAATTAAACACTGTGACAATTTTATGCATTTACCTAGGTTTTTTTTTCATCTAGCTAGTATACTGCAAAATAAGACCGTAAGAAAAACGTGAAAATAAAAATCTAGAGCCACTGTTGTGTTGCTGTATTATTAATTTATGGATGGTGTTACTCTGATAGAGTTTATGATAAGACAACACTTGATAAAAATCTATTAAAAATGCCCGTTTCAGTTTACAGCATTTTTATCTTTCCGATCTGACAGTGGTAAATTGCTAGCTTTGTATAAATGTGGCAATGAATTCTAAAAGTTCCCTTGCAAATTTATATATAAATTTGTTTATATTCAAGAGTGAACTCGATATTTTATTAAAAATATACTAATATCTACTAAATGTTATATTATTGTAATAATATTTTATAAGTTTTAATAGTTATATGCATATCAGTATTTTGTACTTACCTATTTTTACTACCAGAAAACAATTTACAGTTTTAATTTCTTAAATGCAATGAAATTAATTACAAATTAATTCCATATACATACTGTCCATATAAGGATTAGTATTTTTGATTGTTTGACAACTGATAAAAAAGATACAAAATTCTTTTTATATCAGTTATATCTACTCATTACTTTAAATGTAAATTTCTTTAAAGATACGTTTTATAAATATTGCACGCATATATTCATGAAGTAGAAGAAAAATGAAAATGAGAAAACGTTTCTCAAAAGATTTGTTTTTACGAAAAAAATGATAATAATCGAAATAAAAATGTGTAATAATAATCAAAAGAGAAAAAAGTATAATTGAATCGTGTTACAATGAAACATTTTTCATTTTATTAATTAAAATACTAATCTGAGAAACACGGAATGAGAGATAAGTATTCATTGGAAAAATTGATATTTCAACGTGTACTTTCGCGCAGCAGGTACGTTTTCTCTTAGCTCCGTCGACAAAACATTATTTAAATTGTACATCTGTGACTAATCGTTACGAAGAACATGCGTCATGCATTCAAATTGGCCGAAATTCATAACTAGAAAGTTAGTATATTATGTAATGGTACCCTTTGGGAAATTAATTCGTACATCAACGAAACTTCAGTAGCGCGCATCTAGTGTGTCACAAATTGATGCGTCGAAATTAATTACATTGTCTGGAATAAATTTAATAATCTCACATACGTGACCCGACGATAATGTACTACGAGCAACGTTTGCAAGTTTATATTTACATCGTATGAAATATGGACCTCGATCGACGGACTTCATAGTCAATGTAGTACAGACAATGACGAGTTCAAACGAAATGAATATTAATGTGTTTCTTCAACGCTCGGTATGCAGAAGTCATTAGGACTAAACGACCACTTAGAGACTCGACCATTGTGAATGGGATCGCGATTTTTTCTGATAGTCATTTCGGAGTTAATTCTCGCTTTATTTCTCTTTTTCTTGCGTGCCAGCAATTATCTTGAATCGCTGCTGAGTGACGAGAAATTGTTCCATTTATTTTTTTTTTACTTTTCGGCATTGAAATTAAAAACTATGGGTACGGAAACATTTTTTAGAATCATAAAAGTTCAACTTCAAAGTTATAATTAATAAGAAGGGCTAAATAATTACAGTTTACAAATTGTTATATACTGAATTATTAAAAATGATTTATTTCTTTTATAAAATATTACATATCTTTGAAATCGTAGCATTTGTTTGAAAATATATTTATATATTAGAATAAATGTACTTTTAAGTAGAAATCTACATTTGAAAATATATTCAAAGATAAAATTCCATTAAAATTAAACTGAACACAAGAATTGTTATGTATGAAGTACTTTGAAAATTAAATTGTAAAAGATTGATTAAACTCACCATAAAATTACACATTTAATAACCGTTTTTTCTTACATTCATATATTATAAAAAATAATTAAAAAAACATCCTCTTTGTTCACATTACAGATATAATTAATAAAAACAATACTTATTCTTTTTAATATTTTACAGTGTGATTAAAATGTTCAAACAATTAGCAATGAATTCTAATTGGTCCCAACTGCAATTTATTCTTGTGTTCAAAGGTAATATTTCATCCATGAACAACATATTTGTCACGAAATATTATTTTCGAAGACAATTTATTTTATTTCTTTTTTGTTCTTTAATCAATAAATAAAATTACTCTTGCAAACAAACATATTTGCTTTAAATATCAACAAATATAATATAAAATATGGAACAGGAATTTATTAATCATCATTAATTCATCTCATAAATAAATATTTAATGTATCTATTTAAACTATTCATATTTATATACAAATTTAATAAAATTAAATACATTTCTTCATATTTGATTTGATTTTTATATTTCACCAATAATTCTTCTCAAAAAGTACTTTTGCTATAGTTCTAACATAATTTAAATACATTGAAAATATATTAAACAAAAAGAATTAATAAAAAAAGTATCCTTGTTTTAAATTTATATGATACAACAAAAAACATACGTCCAGAAATTATTTCATTTGTATTAATACATTGAATAAATCTCTTTTCAGAGATATTGAAAACAGATGCGTATATATTTGGTATCACATAAAAAAATTAATTTATTTCTTTGTACAAATATAGGAATTGAAAGATTTATTCGAATTTCATGAATGCTTATTTATGGAATAAAAATTAATACTATTACTTATATATATATATATATATATATATATATATATATATATATATAAATTAAATACATTTTGTATTTGTTTATTTAAGAACGATATGTTTTAGTTCCAAGCATTTTTAATACTATTTTCAATTTTCATTCCCGTCCATGTCAAATATATAACACTTATTTCAGATTCTTTCACTATAAATGTATAATATTATGGCAAGTTTATCTGCGTGTATATTTTTTTAAAATAAATCTACATCGCTGTTCATAGAATTTATGCCATATAAAATATTTTATATATACGCAATAAAACAGTTTTTATGTTATTGCAACAATTTAATACCTCAGCAAATCATAAAACAACCATTTCATGTCATAAACATTGTTTAATATGATTTTATTAATGTTAAGGTGTAATTTTATTCGAAAGTGATATAAAATGCTGATTTTTTATTTTCATATTAAATTTTCAATTGTATCAGATTATGAGTTATAATAATGTTTGAATATTTTAACGATTCGAATGAATTCGTATTTAATCTAGAAAAGAAATTTATATTTAAATGATTTTTGGATTTGTATAAACAACATTTTTTAAATGAAACCTTGCATATTTTTCATATAGATTTCAAGATTAGATCATTTAAAAATATTGTTTTCTTCTTTGATCAAAATCAGTTTTGATCTACTGACAATAAATTGTATTTATTAACAATAAATATCCCCAACATTAAATTCAATGAAATTGATCTAATATAATCTAATAAAAAAAAGAATGTAATATTATAATTTATTTTTTCAATTCTGATATAAAAACTGTTCTCTATCTAGATAAATTAATCCTATATGATAGATGGAAATTGAAATATGTATAGAGTTTGAATTATATAGACTCATATTTTAAAATATATCATTGACAATATTCTAAAATAATAAAAAGAATACTACATGAAAAATTACGAACGAACATTTTCATACTAGTTAAATAAACATTTTTCTAATATTACCGAGAATATTTATGAATTTCCTTATCAAATTATCTTCAATCGATTAATTAAAAAAATTCAGTCTTTTATATAGCTTTTAATAATATATTTACAAACAAAGAATGAATTACTTTCTTTACTTACAGGAAATTTTAATAAACATAAAAGTAATAGTGTCTGTCTATTATATCAATATTATTTTAGTTTTAAATAACATATTTCATCTTTTTATTTAACGAAATTCATTCTACCTATATTCATGTATATATATATATATATATATATATATATATATATATATATATATATACATACATATGATTCTATATGTGTAAATTATGATCCAGCAAAGTCATTTATCATATTGCTTATTGTAGATGTATTATATGGATTAGACAAAACGGTTCTCAATTATATCACAGTAGCTTTTATCATTAATATTAGAGATTAATTACAAGACAGTAGCTAAATAGCTCATATACGTATCACTCGCCGATGATAATTTATTTAATTTTATATTATTTATTAAATTGTCACACATAACAAATTACATGCTATAAGGAACATCAATTCCGTATGAAATATGTAAATTTTTCGTATCGTTATTTTAAATAATACCAAGCGACATGTAACATTAATACTAATTATGGATACTATAAATATCATCTAAATATGAAACATGTTCAATTTTTATTATTTTAATAGTAATAAATTTTAAGTGAAAATGACACAATGTGCGTTCATGTGTGTATAATATTCAGTATTGATACGCTTTTTTATGAGCTATATATTTCAATTAATATCTGTATGTTTATTTAAAGTCATGTTCATTCAATGCATTGTAATTTTTAGCTATGCCTCTTTTCTGAAAATATATTTCAACGTTTTGGTATAAATTTTTGTTTCATATCACAATAAATTGAAACAATATTAAAGATTCTTTATATATATATATATATATATATATATATATATATATATATATATAATGTTCGTTCAGTTATACCAAACATACGTCTGAACATGTCATATGATATTTTTCGAATTGAAACTCAAACATATCATTTCAATGCATGAGACAGAAAAAATTGAAACGATTTCAATACGAGTCAACAGATGCAAATATGGGTAAATAAAAACACTGTGTAAAACAAAAAAAGAAGGATGTTTACATTAACATATTAGCTGGGATAGAACAAATATTGATCATTTGTTGCAAAACGTTAAATCAATTATTTTTATTAATATTTCAGTAAATGTATATATATATATATATATAATCAAGTTAAAAAATTAAATATGAAATATAAAATCTAAAGTATAGATATATTTGAATCGAATATACATCAAATTTGCTATATGAAAAATTGAAAATAGTTAAGAACAAGGATTGTTATTTTCATTTAAAAATAGATTGGTACATAAATCGAAAGATTAGTATTTAAATTTATTCGAAATATGTTATTAGAATTTAAATATTTCTTACTTCAGATTTCAGCATTTAAACATTATTAAATTCAATATATTTGATTTTTCTTTACACTGTTTTCAATAAGTTCAATTTCGCCACTTTTATAATGAAAGTAGTATTCAAAATGTCTAATTTTTAATAGCTATCAACATTTTTTCTTGCTTATATTAATTAAATAATGTACACATTCATCAAATTTATTCTACTATTTTTTAAAATATTTTATTAAAACTGAAACGAATATGTAATATTTTTGAGATATGCATTTTAATTATTAGACAATGTACAAACAAAAGTATAACAATATGTTCCATATAATCAATGTGCATGAATTGTTTTTGTCATAGGCTAAGATATTAAATTTTCATATATTGTTTAACTTTAAATGAGATACTGTAGCATATGTATGTATTTCAAACGTTACATCTCTTTAAAATAAAACAAAGAGTAATGAAAGAAGTAAGATAAAAAATGTATGAACTAAATTTGAACTTGTTTTTAGCTGTAAGGTTTTTTTAATGCAACACATTTAAAATTACTCAAGGGACATTTATAATGTAATTTATGAATAAAATAATAAAAAATGACATATTTAATCTACATTTTAGAAACAGAAATCGTACAAAATGAAGTAATGCTCAGTTTTATTAGCAGAGATTTTTTTACAAAAAATGTAGCGGTCCGTATGAGACAATCTTAGTAAAAAAATATTATAAAAACACTAAATTTATATAATTATCATTATCCAAAGTAGAACTTAAAAGAAAACGTGATCGAAATGAAACAAAGAAATATATTTCAGTTTGAAGTATGAGATATAGAAAAACACGTCTGTTTGATTATTGTATAATTAGGACCTTGGGGAATAAAGTAACATAAAACAAAGACAATGCAATTAACATGACATTCAAAAGTAATTTTGCATTTTAAGGACTGGATTATAAAATCGATTCAGATATTTTTAATCATTTAAGCTCGTTTACAAATAGCTTCTTTGAGATAGCATTCTTTGTAGCAAGGCGTACACTTTGTAACTAGTTAAAACACGTACATACTCTTTAAAACTAGTTGAACCTATTAATAACTTCTTGACTTCAATCTACAAAAGTTTGTAAGAATCTCTGAACGAAGATATATTTTGAAAGTTTGACTCTTGTTGTTATTAAAATTGTTTAGAGTTTAGCAAGATCGCCTTTATTGCTCTACTTCATTTCATATTAATATAATTATAATACCTATCTTTAATTAATTTTATTAAAGACCATTCAATTGAAAATCATTTTTTCCAATAAACATTTAGGAGTGAATAACACTATTGAAAACAAATCAATGTAAAATAATTTAATACAATAAAAATATTTATTTAATATTGTCCATTTCTTTGCAAACGGAAAATTTTAAAACTATTTGTATTATTACTATCATTTAAATGGAATCCTTATCAGTTGGGTTTTGAAATTACAGGCGAAGCAAAATTGAATTTAAATCCATTAAATCGCAAATCATTGAAACGTTAACTGATACACAAACGTATGTTTGGTATAAAAATCACATTTGTGTTCTGATTTGTTGTTCAACCCTCGAAACATATAAATTATTAATGATCTGTTTGTAAACGATTATGTTACTTTTGATCGATTTGAAATCATTTTATATACGTTTTTTTAAAACAAAAAATGATCAATTTGTTCTAAATAAGCAATTACTGGTTACATTACTGAAACAAATAACAAAATAAACGTTATAAACTTTGATAAATGCTCTCATAACTTTTCTGAACAAATTCCAACTTAAAAACAAATATTTTTGATAACAAATCTTATTTTTGAAAATCCAGAGAATAAATACTAACGAAAATCACACTCATATAATAAACATCTAATTAAAAAGTGATAAAAAGTAATATTATCTATTGAAATATACAAAAAATATATTTTTCATCAACCGTATTTATTGTTAACGGGCTTGTGTATTACTTCAGCGAGTCTTTTATGGATAAAAATAAACCATCATTAATGGTAATGAGTAAAAATATACGTTCCGACTGATATCTATTAAACAAACACATTTAATGAACAGCTTGTAATCAAATCGACTTGGACTCAAAACTGTGTGTATGCACGAGAGCTTTGCAAACTTAATTAGTTCGCACGAATCTGGTACTGACTTTTAATTTCGTATTATCGAAATCCTTATCAAAATATTATCAATAAATCAACAAATGAATCGAACGCGCGCTTATATTAAGTGTACGCCCGTATTCGACAGTGACGTGACGCTACGTCGAAGTACGTTCGAAAGTTCCGATCGATCTGTGCCCCTAATGAAAATAAACAGAAAATGATGGAAATGAACGCGAACACGTAAATTGTTTGCAAATATCTCACTCTGTGCTCGCGTGAAAACTTTACTGAAATCGTGTATAGAAACGGCGAGTACATCGAACCACTCGCATGCGTTATAACGAAAACCACGTGCCGTTATAGTTGAACGTTTAACAAGACTACTGTGGTTCCTTTCAAGCAGACGTTGAAACTGTTGTGCCCGCCGTTGTCAACTTCCGTCATATGCTTGTTATTTTAGGCTCGTTGCAAATAGACTTCCGTGTTCATTGTTCAATTTAGTAACATAGACCATGCATAAATATTACATCTATGAACTCTGGTTCTGTTCTCGTCGTATACTGTTCCTTATATAGAACCAAATCACTTTTAATTGGAATAAGAAATGTAAAATGTTAATAACACTTTATATTAAGATATCTGTCAAATATTCTGAGTAAAATCAAACTTAATACTTAACATTTTTAAGTAAGTAGTATTTAAAAAAAAGTTTAATATTTTAAACAAACACTGAGGCCAATTAAGGTGAAAACTTTATCATAATTTTACTGAAAACATTTCATAAGTAAGTGAATTAAAAGCGAATTAAAATGTGTTTATTTAAAATTTGCTTGTTTACTGTTTAAATCTTTTGAGAAGGATAGGTGTACTAGTTTTAAAATATTTCAATACTTATGTTAATTTTAATACTTCAAATATTCAGTTCCTTTCTTCAAAAGTTTAAAGTTTGTTATTAAAATATTTGAATAATTGACACAGACTGAAAGAAAATATAAAATTTATTATAAAATAACAAATAAAACAGGAAAATTAAAATATTATAAAAAACTATCAGAAACAAAATATACTACAAGTGTAAATTTCTGAAGTAAATTAGTAGATTTAAGACTAAACGATTTTGTAATTTAACTGGAAAATTCACAAATAATATATACATACTAATCATTAATTTACAATAATTCTTATATGTAAAAGCATATACAGTACCTACGCTCGTACAATTTTTCAAATACAGTCTATTTACATGTTGATATTGATTTTCCGCGTTATACTATGAATATATTTAATAAAGGTGTGCATTTTTGAACAATACAAGCGGAAGTGCGGTTAGATTAATGCGTTAGTTGAACCGAGAGATTTGCGCACGTAATTATTTATTCCAACTTGGAAATTAGTCAAGAGTAAATCAAATTAATATCATACATTATTATATGTTATGTTTGCAAATTAGTATCATCCGTTATTTAATAAAGCTGAGTATAATTGTTAATAATTTAATTTGAAAATATTATCTGAATATATTTTACTATTAAATCAATAAGGATAAATAAAAAGAAGAACATAATATTATAAGGATTTCATAAATTTTTATTAAATATATATATATATATATATATATACGTATGTATATGTGTATGAATGTATGTAGTGTGTGTATGTAAAGACATTTATAACCATATGACACAATTTTTTTGCCGCATTAAAAATGATTCAAGTTTGATATCTGAAATAACAACCGCAACGATGTCGCAGAATGTTTTCTTATCGTTCTACCATTAAAATTCTACTATGCTACAAAACATACGTGATGCACATTTGCTTCGCTAGGTCTATTGTTGACTGATGTAGTCTGTCTCTTGGAAATCACGACCAATAGAAAAACTGCTGAAAGAAACGCAAGGAATGTGCAAGAAATTGTCGTTCTTAGATGGGTCACGTTTCATCATCTCTACGGTTTTTAATATTAAATTCCGATGAATGCGTGCGACAAATGATTTACTGTTTATTGTTTATTTTTTTCTAAAAAAAAACGTGTCTTTACAATGAATAAGCTATATAAGTAAATATTTTAATAATGTGATAAAGTTTGTTTTTGTAGGTAATCGACTGTATGATGCGATGAATTACAACATATTTTTAAAACTTTGATGTTGAACCCATAAAGGTAATATTGTTTATAAAACAATCTTTTTAATTTAATGAAAGACACGTTCGTTTTTTCAAAGGAAATGGATACAGACACACATAATGGTATATTAGTCAAAGTAAATTAAATTCGAAAGTAAATATATACAGAGATGATGAAGAAGGGATACGCCATACATTTGATTATGAGTATATATATATATATATGTGTGTGTGTGTGCGTGTGTGTATGTACACACATAAAATGTTTAGAAAACGACAAAGTAAAGGCGCACGTACCTGCTTGTTTGTTAAAAAGTGAAGGCATGTTTGAAATATACTATAATTAAGTACTTTGTCACGGCGGTAATGGTGGAAGCCATTGTGTCATAGTCATTTTGTTTGTTCTCTTCGTTTTACGACCCTGGTGACAGGAAATTGATAAAGCACGAGACACACCGAAACAAAATATTATATAACTTCGTTAAGTTGACGAAAACCTTGCGAATATGCATTCTCCTTGTATTGTTATTAAACAAAATTACTATGTTATCTCATTACGGTGTTTATTATGTTTTAGTTTAATTTTCGTATGATTATAATTATAAAATGTGTAAACAAATATATCCTTCGCACGAACATCAACTTCAATACATTTATACACACACAGATATATATATATATATATATATATATATATATATATATATATATATATATATAGGGGTAAAATAAAGTTATATGAAACTGTTTCTTTTTGCGTAGGAAAGAAAGTGGGATTTGGAACTTTTACAAGTTTCAAAGTTCTGTAGATTGAAATCGATGGTATACTTTTAAAAAAAAATACTATTCCTTTTCAAGTTTTGTGTTTAAAATGAAATTTTAACTATAAACATATATATATATATACAAATATATATAAACACACATTATACTTTATACTGCAGTGTTGAATTTAATAATTGTTTTATTTCATTTGCTATAATTAATTTTATTCGCGTTTAAGTTTTTGGTGTGTATTGTGAAAATTTGATGTGTGGTTTTTCTCACATGTTACTGCAAATAATAACATGATTGTACAATACACATATACAAATATATAGATACATATATATAAATATATATATATATATATATATAAATAAATGTATATGTATATAAACATAAAAGGTATAATTGCTAAGACTATAGAGAGACGTAAATTATGAAAACACCAAAGGTAATTAAAGTAAAACATGCGTTAAAACACAAACTTAAGTAAACACTAAAATTATAATTAATAGGCAGACATATATAATATTTATAAAAATGTTCATTCATATTAAGGAAATAAAGTGAAACTAAATATACGACTTCATTTTTGAGAGGCACTGTATTTGATTAAACTTAAATGTTTCTTTTATAAATTTAAATAATTTTAATTTAATGAAGTAGTAAGTAAAATTGAAATTTCTTTCTCATCATTTATAAATTAAAAGAAAATAAATTACATATATATATATATATATATATATATATATCGAAGTTATAATTCTATAATCTATATAAATATTATTTTTTTATGCATGTAATGTTTCAAAATTCGGTGTTTTCCAAAACTGGCATAAGATCAAAATAAAACATAATACTAGCAAATACTAAATAGAAATGAAAGCGAAAAGATGACAATGGGTAAGAGGAAATTGCATGTAATATTAAATAAACAAACATCACAGGGGAATGCTTTTTATACGTCCTCATGGACAAGGAAGAGGATCTTTTATTTGAATGTGAATGAATTAAAGAAATAGGAAAGGGTTTCATCGAAATGAAATAAGGTTATATATTATGTTTAACTCTACTAGCAAAAAAAAAAACACAATGCTATATTTATATATAAAAATATACTTCTTTTGTGCATCTTCGTTTCAGTTTGTAAATATTGTATTTTACAAAAAATATATGAAGATTAACATAAAAGATATTTCTTATATTTGTTTCAAAATATTATATATATTTCACTTATCAAAAATTATATTCTAAATCGTAATTTAACAAAAATTTATATATACTGACTAACTGAATTTATAATTAATAAATATGAATTGAAATAAGATTATATATATTAATCATAAAAGAAGATAATTTGATATTAATAAAAGAAAATTTTTTATAAAATCAATATAAATTCGTACATTTTCAACTAACATGTTAAATTTAACTTTATATTTGGTGAACATATGAATATATGTATTTATATATATATATATATATATATATATATATATATATATATATATATATATGTGTGTGTGTGTGTGTGTGTGTGAATATATATGTACGTATATTCTTATTTATAGTAACAACATTGAGAATTGTACGTTGAATTGAATCTATGCACATATATGTGCCGAATCAATTTTACAGCGCATTTCTATTGCATCTTTCAAGCAAACTAAAGTGCTTGTTAAATTTGACATGCTGTAACATTTTGAGATGACAGGAAATTTCTATTTTTAACGCGAGAGATGTGCTCCCTTCGTGACATTTTTATACTTCATTTGACGTTTCCAGAAAAATAGTTTATAAAACATTTCAGATGCTTTCTTTGTACTTTTTGATTTGAAATATATTTATTACAGTCCGATGTCATATACTCGTATGAATTTATACTTGAACGTTTCTAATTTTATAACTTCATATGTTTATTAGATTTATTTTCAATCAATGTTATCGATTCTAATATAGTTCGTCATGTAAACTTTGAAATTTTAATTAGAACAGAATAAAAAAAAATATATAAATATGACAAACAACTGTAAAAAATACGTTTGCTTCATATAAATTTTAATCAGTCAGTTGAATATGATTTATATTCTGAATAAAATATCCGTAATTAGTTACAAATGTAAAATATGTTCAAATACTGAATATGTTCACGTTATGTAACATGTTTTTTACATACGTTCCGTATCTGTTTTATTTCTTTAATTTCGTTCATTAACATTATTCCTGAATGTCACATAGTCACATGTACCGTCATGTACCGTTTAATTAAATCCATTCATTACTAAGATAAATGTTATTAAAACGTGTTTTGAAAGCTGTTTTTTCAGTGTTATTTTTTTCGAGCTTTCGTTTAATCGATGAACGTAAAATACATCGAGATCAGCAGATAATTAAATACAATTCGATGGTGATTATAATTTCGCATTTCGGTATTATTGTTCGACATAATATATAGATTTTCAAAAAGGTAAATTATCGAAAGTTCGATGATGAAATTCAATTAAAACTGTAAAATTATCCGAATTTAAAAAATCAATAATTCTGAATGAGTTTGTTAGTGACATTTACAAGAAAATAAAAGCATCTACTTAAACCTTTATCTAATAATTAATCTTCTCGAGTGGACAAAAACAATTAATCTTCCCAATGATAAAAAGTCGAGGCTTAAGAAAAATTTAAACAATTAATCTTTATAAATATAAAAGTAGAAGCTATTGTGCTAGAAGAGAAATTATTAATTACTTAATATAACACCCATCTTTAAATTTTTATTCTATACATATATTTATATAATTTAGTTTTTAAAATATATAAAGTCAATATTTAACTTAACAGTAATAAATGAACTTTTCTATAATGAACTAAAAAGGGATACAAATTTATTTTCTTCATAAAATGTTATGATTGTATTTGAATTATATATATATATATATATATATATATATATATAGAGAGAGAGAGAAAGAGAGAAAAGAATCTTTTATATTAAAAACTTTTGTGCTAAACAATTAAATAAAAATATAATACAAAAATAAATTAATTCCAAATTTCTATATGTTATGTACAAAGTCATTTAAAAAACTTCATTTTTATCTCCGATTTTTTTATTTATTATGGGGATATTTTTTAATACTCGAGTACATATTACTGTAGAAAAGTATTCCAACATTTAATAAAAAAAATTATATATATATATAATGTACAGTATTCTCTGCCTCCAACTAAATAATGTTTTGGCATATCAAGCGGCAAGTCATATAATTATATTTTATTTAAAAAGACGTTCAGATGAAACAGTAAAAGTAATTTTAAAACTAGAAGGAAAATATAAAACAAGATATTTACATCGAAAGTTCTTGAGAAAAGTATTTGAATAAGTATTTTTTTTTATATAAAACATGCCTTATAGTGTATCCTCGAATTCGGATTTATAATATTAATATAAAAAATACAGTATAAGGTATGCATCTATGAACAACTTGATTACTTTTTAGTAAATTCTTTATTTTGAAATGAATATTTTCAGTTGTACAAATGTTTTATTTGTGAACATAATATAATAAGCATTCTTAACTTAATCAACTATATATATATATATATATATATATATATATATATATATATAAATTAAATGAGGAAAATAAAATAATAAATCAATGTTCGAAAACAATCGTTTTTAGGAAATACAGTTAAATGTTCTGTGGTTCTCATTTCCAGACACCGGATTCGTAATTCAATCGAATTCATTCATTAAATAAAAAGTGTAATCATCACGCACACTTGACCAGAGACGTCGTCGGCAGTGCCTTCGCCTCCCTTTCGGTTATATATTTGATGTAGTCCCGTAGACAGAGCCAACCACACACACCGACACACGAGCACTTAACGTATTATAAGTTTTCGGTCTAATGTGATCACTCCACCTGACTAAACTACTTCCGGAAAGTGCTGTGTGATGAATGGGTCTGCGGTTTAGCCTTCATCTTGCCAGACAAGAAGCCATAATGTAATATCTGTCTATTTAGATGCAAATATATTTAATAAACGTGTACATTTTATAAAATATGTTCACGAATATATATATATATATATATATATATATATATATATATATACATTCGAGATTTTTCTTCTATAATCGTTGAAAATGGGACCTGATACATCAAATAGGATATATTCACGTTTCACCTATTCAATAAATAATGACTTTGAAACAAAAAAGACAAAGATTAAAAAGAATTTCATTTCATAAAACCTATATTAATAAATACTTATTTATATGAAAATCATTTTCCACGATACTTGTCCTTTGTACAGAATAACTCACTCACATGACAAAATTTCTACTTGTTCTAGAGTTTTGTGACGTCATGCACATAATAGTGCGGTCTACGTCTGTTCTTCTGTGCCTCCTAGTGATCGCGGGCGACAGAAGTTTTGTGGACACAGCTCCTGTTGGCGAATCTCAAGGTGAGTGTATATCCGAGTTCAACAAACGTTTTAATCGTGTACACGATCAGACATCAAACATATCATTCGGAAACGCTGTACGTGTTCGCAGCTTTTTTCTACATTAAATTAATTTCACTTGTAATCCACATAAATAGACTCGTTTTCATGAACATTATCGTTAATATTGTGGTAATGTTGGATATATGTGCACAGTGAGATCTAAAGTGATATTTTTATCATTGCTGGAAACTCATAATGTACATTAGTAA
Source organism: Acanthacorydalis orientalis (assembly GCA_034766995.1). Taxonomy (NCBI): domain Eukaryota; kingdom Metazoa; phylum Arthropoda; class Insecta; order Megaloptera; family Corydalidae; genus Acanthacorydalis; species Acanthacorydalis orientalis. The sequence continues at coordinate 22,396,329 of CM068323.1, forward strand.
AATACAGATACACATGTATATATATATATATATATATATATATACATCTCGTTCTTATTACTCAAGTTTTTAAGTTACTTTTTGTAATAAAAAGTTAATAACTGAAATATATTTTAATCAAAAGAGTATACGAATCAATTAACATTCTACACGCCTGTAGTTTTTTTTTGTTTCCATGTCAAAGTATGTGCTAACATTCAATAATCAATAACTGATGAATTTAACTGATTAACACATGTATATAAAATATTTTTTCAGTGAAAAACATTTTTCAATAGTATTGGAATGAAGTTTATCAAAACACCAAAACAATTGTACTGATTGTATCGAAGATAACGTATCTTATGAATTTCATTTTGTGGTACATTATTTACTAAATCATTCTGTAAATTATGAACCTGTTATTATCTTATCAGAATTTATTTAATATGATTTATTGACGGAATGATAACATTTTCTGATTATCCAAATAAAAAATACAGATACTTTTATATCAAAAATACATGATTGATTTTGAAAATATCTGAAAAAGATAATGAAAACTATACACACACACGCACACACATATATATATATATATATGTATATATATATATATATATATATATATATATATATATAATTAATATTTAGGTTTGAAAATGAAAAGTGTGCATTTATTGCTGTCCTCATTGAAATCAGACTAAAAAAAAACCAATTGACTTGTAAATGATGGAGAATTAGACAGGTCGAAAACGTTAGAGTTTTATGAAACTGTAATTTATCGCCGCAATTTGAAAATGGTTACGCGATATTGGCGGATAAAGAATTTTTAGAACGATATTTCGAATTCATTGACTGCAATTAAAATTCCATTGCATTGCGGTATTCGTGACGATTAAGTTTGTGCTTCAATAGCTGAAATTTGCATTCACAATTCTGTAATAAAAAAATTTATAAACTATGAGTACGATAACAATTTATAGTACAAAAATTCTATAGCACGATTAAAAAAATAATCAGTTTTCCAAATCATTAATAATGTCTATCTAAAATTCAATTTCATATCTCTATACAAAAGTGGAAACTAGTATTTACTTTCAATAATATTATAATTATAATATTATGTTTTACATTTTCAAGATTTAGGAAGATGTCTGAAATTTAAATCATTAAATATATTTGAGACTTATAAAGAATAATAAGTTTATATTATATATATATATATATATATATATATATATATATATATATATAGTATCGCGCCCAAGAGAGGGGCAAGGGACCCTAGCACCCATCTCAAAGGAAAAGGGAAAAACACTAGAAAGCCAAACAAAGTTATCTTGCGAAACTGCTCTTATATACACAGACAGATTAATGTATCCACGACTAAAGTAATTCAAGAGTTTTATAAAAAGAAAATAAAACTGAATTTTATTCTTTAAATAAATTTTTGTAGTCACCTATTGAATTTTACTGAAATCTCATCAAAAAGTTCTTTATCTTTTCAATTCGCCCCCTCCCAAGATTAAATCCTGAGTGCACCATTGTATATATATATATATATATATATATATATATATATATATATATATATATATATATATATATGAATATAATAATGTGTATTAACGTACCATAAAGTGAATACATTTATATTTGTGTTTTTTAAACTTTTATCCCAAAAGAACAATTTTAAGCATTTAAAATTACTATATTTTTATATAAATAACTATGCTTGACTATTTAAAATAAAAATAGATATTAACATTTTATTATACAAAAAAATCCATCAAAATATATATGCATATGATGTGTTTTAAAATTGTAACTATATATACTCGTATATATATTTATATATATATATATATATATATATATATATATATATATATATATATATATATAAATGTATGTGTGTGTACGTGTGTGTTTCAAAAACATAGTGGAAACAAAATACATCAAAACAAAATATACGTATCGTATCGAACGGGAATTCAAAGACGGCCAAAACGTTTCACGATTCCCACGAATTTGTTACCTTGTCATCAATGTATTCGAAGTCTGTGCAAAGGTGAGCGGACGGCGCATTTTTCTTAGCGTGTGTATCTTATATTTTAGAGGGAACGTGACCCGTTAACAGAACGACGTCCAAATCACGAAAATCGCCACATGCTCGCAACGATATAGTAATTTGCTCGTACATTCAAAAGGTTTTTTTTTATTATATTTATACTCCCTGGCCGGTCAAATCTATCGATTCTAAATCAAATCATTTATTGATTTCGCCGGAACGAAATAACTGACGTCCAATTGGACTGACAATATAATGCAGTTTTGTAATCTATAAAGAAACTTGTTGATATATATGTATATACACACACACACATATATATATATATATATATATATATATATGTATATGTATATACAAACATTTAATTGTTTGCTGTTAAATAGCGATTGATTCACTTTAATTAGATCCAACGTACTTTGAATTAAATATAAATATAGTGTATATGGATATTAATGTATATATATACATATGTGTGTGTGTGTGTGTGAAGATATTAATAAAATAAATTATAGTAAACAAAGAAAATTTTAATTAAATAAATATTATTTAAAAATACTTTACTTGATTAATAAACGTAGAACTTGTAAACAAATGAAATGAAATTGATATTAATTGGTCTTCACAGTTATATAGTGTAATTCAACTAAGGCTTCCATAAGAAGTTATAAACAAAACGCAAAAATTAAAAGAAACATGTTATTCAGTATTTTAATTCAGTTGTATTTTCTTGAAATAAAACACTAAATAAAAAATAATATAACTTTTCTTAACCCCTGCACCCCCTTTTGATACGTGTAAAATCCTAAATCGAATCACCTATATATCATAATTTTGAAATTAATAAAAAAATAACTTTTCACTGATTGGAAATATTTAAAAGGTTGAACTTTAATTAATATAAGGTTTGTTTTTATTTTTTTGACACGCACTATTTACTAGATTGGTGTAAAAATAATTGCGGTCTATACATGGTTTTCAAATGATAAAAACAGCCATCATTTTTGCACCAACCAAATAATTAACGAATAAATATTTGTAAAAATAAAATAATTTACTAATCTTTTGTGATACGTCAATTAATACCTTTGAAGTTAGTCGAGTTCTAAAACAATATCAGTAAAAACAAATAACACTAATTAATATAATTGTCTTCAACGTAAATTAAGCAGATCGTTTAGAACATGAAAAACTTACAATAAAACAAACTTCAGTTTAGAGAATACGCCAACAGTTTTTATGTGAACGCTTTTGCAACTTTCGTATTTGTGTTGATTAATAAATGGACTATCATTGTTAATTTAAATCTTTCGAATGATTTTTTTTTGTATTCCATTGACACTTTTCTAATAACATGGCACATTTTTAAATACATGGTAAAGCAATAACGTGCTGATAACTTTTTCATGTATTATTTTTTTAACAAGTTATTAAAAAATAGAAATATTATTTGAATTAATTATTATATCCTTATGATTAAGAGAATTTAATTAGTTGAAATACTATATTTTCTACATAGTCGATAAATTATTAAATAAAGAATGATTCTGTTAATATTTAAATATGATATCATCGTTGTTTTTTTTTAAAAAAAATACTATTGATAAATATGTTCACGTTTTAATTCAACATTCAGATACACTCCAACAGAAATCAAATCTAATAGAAATTATAAAGATTGTTTAGAAGAGATCTAAAATACATTTCAAATAGGAGATATTTCTTTCTCGATTTTATAAGATTTTATTTAAATCCATACAGAAATTCTAAACCTCCAGCGATTACATCGTCTAATGAGTTTTAAACGAAGTTAGAAACCAGTATGAGGGTGTAACTAAACGCCCTCTTAGATCCCCTCGTTTTGATTTTCTTTTTTAAATCCCAAATCATGATAAACTGCTTTACTGATAATACCATGCTGATGTGTATATTTAACGTTAAATTTTCGATGATAAATCAATTTATTTCAACCATCTATTTTTTTTAAAAAAAAACACGATTTATTTAAATTTCCGTATATATATATATATAAACATAAGTGATTAAAAAATTTCATCACTTATATACGATTAGTAACATAATAAATGAATGTTCATAGCTGGATAAATTTTCTCTTTGTTCATCATCATTGTCAACACATATCTGAAATATAGTTGAAGCTATTTTCAGAACTCAGAGAAACTTCCATGTCTTGTATTTCTGTAATACCATTTTAAGTTTTTTTTTGTATAAGATCATGCATATTATTCGACTTGGTTGTGTAAATATATTTTTTTGCTTACACCACAGCCAGAAAATACAGTGAATTCTGGCGACAGGTTGTTTATTTCAGACGCGCTTCTCTGCCAGCTTATCTCAGTCCACAATTGTCTGCGAAATATCATATCCCTGTATCGTTCGGTTTATTTCCTTGAGACATACCAAGATTTTTTTTCTCTAATAGTTATGTTTGTAATAAATTGGAAACTAACAGATGTGTTATCTTCCATTACTGTTTACTTATCTTTGAATCATATATATATATATATATATATATATATATATATATATATATATATATTTGTCCTTCTTGTAGTTCATTCATATTTATATATGTTTATACATACATATTTACGTATTTGAAGATATAAATAAGGTATCTTTGATGTAAAAAATATTTCTGATAAAAATGTATATTCCAAGAATTTTGTTCTTGTGGTAAAACATAACTCTCGAAATATTGAATAATTTATGACAAGTATTTCAAACTTTCATAACTAAATATTGCACGCCTTAGAAGTTCTTACTTACATATACATATGTATACGTAAACACACACACATATATATATATATATAAGTTTTTGTTGTTTGTACATATACAGAATTTGCATAAATATGTAAAGATGAAGGTTGTTTTCACACTAGATACATTGTAATATCATATTTAAACATTGTTTGCATCAATTCTCCTACTCCCTTTGATGACATGCTTAAACCTATTTAATTTTTCATGAGGCACTATATTTTTCCATACAAATGTAGGTCTGAACTACTAACAATAGTGACATATATATATATATATATATATATATATATATATATATATATATATATATATATATATATATTATAAAGTTCATTGAGATATTAAACAGTTTTTTGAAAGTTCAGTTAAATGTCATTTTATATTCTTACTTTATCAAAATCTTACTGGATTATTAATAAAACTATTTCTCATACCTGTCTTTATATTTGATGAACACTAATAATAATATAACTTGAAATTGAATATTTGTTCAAAATAAATAATTTAAAAGATTTAAATGTGTTAATCTCTCACAAATATTTATTTTATAATATGGAGACGTAAAACTTGTAAAAGTTAGATAAAACTTTTCGTGTATTTTAAAAAAGAGTAGTCTATTAGTGTTCATTCTGTAATTTCTGATTCAACTTAATTTAAATTAATGTTCTTAAAACTAATACATTATTTATGTGTTTGATAATTTAAATGTATCATTATTTTTGTATAAAGAGTCTCTGTTGTAACTCATCCGAAATTAAAATGATTAGTGCTGATAAAAACAGGTTCATATTAATAATAATTACTTTTATGTAAAAATTAAAGTTTTAAAAGTACATTCCACTTTCATAAATACGAAAAGTGGTAAATTACAATTTCTACGTACCTGCACATAACATAAAAAAACAGATAAAAAATTATAACATACTGCAATCTCATAAAGCACGATTTAAAAATTTACGATCGTATTGTAACCACCGAATAATCTCGTGTAATATTCCATAAATAAAATTATCGACGGACGTATCATATGGAAAACAAAGTATAAATTAAAAAGTTACTTCATTTCTCCCAGTAGAGGCAGATACGTGTACGTATTTAATACAAAAACAACATCGAGAGCACATATTTTACACAAAAAAAAAAAAAATAATAAACAGGAAAAGTTTGCGTTACATCAACAACCAAATAAACATTCTGTATCGAATAGCAGCACAGAGATGAATCCAGAGCGAGACGGGAAACAAAGATGTATTAACACGAAGATACCGACAATAACCATAACCTGTACAATTGTACAAAAAGAGAAGAGGCACGGGAACTTTCTAGGTTAATGTTCGAAAAGTCGTAAATTATTTGCGAGGTGAGAATTACAGTCACGAGTTTAGGGCTACGCGAAGTTCGGGCAGGCCGGGTCTTAGTGACTATTCTCGTTTTATTTGTATTTGAAATCTGTACAGTTATCGTGTATCAACGTTACTACTTAAAACGAAGACGGTTTTCTTTTTATAGGACATTTACGAATCATCTCGATATAAGAAGAAACAGGTCAAATCGAGATTTGATTTCTTTCGCTTATGAGAAGAAGTAATCGATCTCGTTGAAATATTGGTGGTTTAAAAATAAATTGTCAAAGGATAAATGTGTTTTGTAATTTCGGTACCGTTTTAAAATCTCAACAGGAATTGATTCGATACAGATCTGCTAAAAAAATAGTAAGATATTCAAATAAAACATACTTACATTACAATTAGAACGATCTTTTTTTGATCCTTAAAATATACTTTTGAAACTGTAACTAATTGAAAATATTTTCAATTTCAGAAAAGAAAATTCATCAAGAACTGTTTTTATTTGAAAATTATATAGAATATTAAATATGACATAAATCACAATACTTGAACAAATATTTTAAATCAAATCCAGATAGAAATTTTAATAGAAATATTTTAATTGGAAAGTTTCTCACTTTCAGTAAAATCTTCTGATTTTTTGTTTGTATCTTAATGATGAGAAATAAAATTTAATAATTAGCAATTAAGTGTTATTAAACTGAATTATTCATAATTACCTAAGGTTAAATTATTTTATCTTTATTATTTGTATGTCGCAAAAATATAAATTCAGTATATTTTTCTTCACAGAAGCAATTAATTGCAATGATAATTATTTATTTAATTTAATAATTATATTAAATTTTACTAACAGATTTTTCTAAATAAATAGGTATAAATAAGTCATAATTATTTATTGTTTAAATATTTTAATTTTATCTGACTGACTGAAAAAATGATAAAAGAAATGTATTTCTTCTCACAAATTTTTAATAAAATTATTTTATTCAGTAATTCATTTATTGTCGTATATAAAAGTTAATTTATATTACATCAACACTTTTTGAACGATAGTTTCTTAATAATATTAATCATATCAATTAATGAGCTCGGTATGTTGAAATTAATATTGTTATTTTAAATAAAAACAGTGTTTCTTTATTAATTTTTTTTTAGTATAAAAGCTGTTTCGAACATGTATTAAAGTAATGATAATTAATATTAAAGAAATTTGTACCTATGTAATTTTTAATAAAAATCAATTTAGTTTTAAATATAAAACATTAATAATATTTACGAATATCTTTTTTTTATGTTCGTTTGATTCTAAGAAAGAACAATCGTTGAAAAATTCTAACCAATAGCATGTGCAATTTAACTGTATAAAATTGAAGATAAAGCAACGAAAAATAGAAAAATACAGCATAGTGATCTCCGTACAATGAATTTCAAATGGAAAATGTATGTTAGAGCTGAAACTAGTCTGACAGTGACGCTAAATCTTCCAACAGATGACAATATTATTGTGAAGAAAGACATGTGGTAATTGGACACTCGTAAATCTAAATACAACGTTAAGTTCGATATTTTGTAAATGTTCCATTAATCCTTCCTTAATCTGCCGCTGCCAGTCGCTTGTATGTGGCTGTTGGAAAAGGGGAGAAGAGTTTCATAGCCGCGTGCGGTTTTTCACACGGTTTTTATACGTCCGACTGTTTAAACGCTCGGCAATTGAACGGAGCTACCCGCAGTGAAACAGAGAGTGAAGAACTCATTGCTTTCAAGACAAGATATACAGACTGGCCGTCCTATACATACCTCAACTAGTTCCATTTTGTACTTTAACGGTTCGCAATAAAACGTTCTTGAAACGAGTCGAAATGAAGTATTAAGATTTTCGTGGTTATTAAGCGCGCTCGTTCGTAATAAATGAACGAAACGCGAATGTTATTCCATCTTGATTTGTTTATCAACTAACAAATAAAACGGATCTAATTATTTTCATTCCGATGCGAGTGATTGATTTTTACGGCGTGATTTTTCGCCGCGTCTGTTGTTCGACACGCAATTTGTACTGTACTGAATTTATTACAAGTTCGAAAATTATATTCGAACGGCTCTCGACGTTTCATATCGAACTGTCTTTAATGTTATCAATTCAAAGATTGAAGCTGGAAATATCGTTTCGAAAGTCGAGCTGAAATTTTAATTTACGACGTTCTTTTTAGATAAATGAAAAAAAAACGGTTCTATTTAGAAGACTTCTTCTTCTTCTCATAAAATTTAATCATTTTTGTTCGTATATTTTTATGCGGAAAAAGAATACAGTCCTCTTCCATCGAATAGTGTGAATATTTCAATTTTCAATTCATCTCTTTATAACACATTAAAATACTTGAATCATTTCAATGAGCTAAACAAACTCATGATAATAAATTCGTTCTATTAAAATACATATTGTTTTATTTTCATTTTATTCATCAATCAATTATTTAACATCATTAAATACAATAACCTCTTAATTACAGTCTAATTAAAAGATATTATAATTTAAATGAACATTTAATAAAAACATGCAATTTATTAAAAAAAGCAAATATTTTTTAATTAATGAAAAATTAATGTAATTTCACAAAAATTAATAACAAATAAATAATGATAAAATAATATCTGTTAATCAAAGATAAACAATTTATATCTTCATAAGAATCGATTTATTATAAACGTTAAATTTTAAATAAATGAATAGTTTTAATACAGACTTTTTAAAACTAAAAACGAATATAGAACTCATATTAAAAATTTAAATGTTTTTTTAATAAGAAATAAAATATACGAATAAAGTAATGAGGTAGTTTCCAATCAAAAAAAATTTTTAACTTAACTGTAAACAAATCGTTAAAAGCTATATTTAATTGGATTAATATTTACTAAGTATATTATTTTAAAACGTGAATTCTATTTATATTTTTATTTTACTTTAGATCGAACATCGTTTCTTCTAAATTACATTCAATATAAAATGTCATAGTGGTATTTAAAATTCACAAGAATAAAATTACTTGGTAATTGTACAAATGAAAACATTTTCTTTATATTGAATGAATTCTCAATATCGTCGTTAATAAAGTATACTTGAGATTTAAATATTGGAATTATTTATCGTATTTTTAATGCGCTATTAAATCAATTTAAATATATAGTGAATGTTAGATGATATTTGTTTAAATAAACTTCTGCTCTGAGGTTCCTTTTAAATTAAATAAACTGTATAGAGTAAAAATAAAAAGATTATATATATATATATATATATATATGCGTATATGTATAGATATTTAAATTTGAAAAGCTATTTGAACAGCTTTCCAAACACAACATAGTAATTAAAATACCGATGAAACATAGAATAAAATCTCGTTTGACCACGAAACCCTTCTGATTAATATTAGAAACAACAGTAATACTTAAACGTCGACCATTAACGACCCGGCTGTATAATTCAATAACAGCGCCGTGCAATTCACAAAGTAATTTTACCTAAATCTAAAATCCATTAGTCGACAACAGAAACACGATTATGCAATTCGAAATTGTATGTGTACACAGGACTACGAAGGACTCGCATTATACAGAGAGGACAAGGCACGCATTCGCTGGCAAAAGGCATTCATAGAATATGTATGGCTGTGTGTGTATATACATGTGGATGTTTATGTGTACAGTCGGAAGAGAGTATGCGGAATTTGAGTGAGCGACAGCTTACTCTACAACTCACAAATTGTGTTGTACTAACACCGCAAGACGGTAACATCGCGTCACCAGTCGTCGTACCCAAGAATGCATAATTCAAGTAATTGTAGACGGATGCTGCAGTGTGGCTATGCCACGAACGAAAAAAATTCTAACCGGATTTGAATATTTCATGGAGACAGTTGTGAAATCGTAACTCTGGCTACATATATTCCGGAGTATTTTCTTTTGGATTCTTTTGCTGTAACAAGAATAATAACAACACTAGAATGTGATGTTGTACACTTCTGCACAAGCAACAGCAATCCTTTCTACACTTTTTATTCACATTTCGCAAACGGAATTGATAACTGAAAAGATGAAAAATTGAAATAAGATACACGAAACTTTCCGTGAATGAATATTTTTTTTTCACAAAAGAAGAACGTGTCGAGATAAAGTATTGAAATGGAACCGTTTACAGAAAATGTTATACATTCAGTATTAAACAAAATATTTATTACTAGTATTAAAGTAATAAACAATTTATGCTTTAGATGAAAACAATTTATTAATTAGACTTAAGAATCAATACATTATTTACAAAAACTAATACAGATAATAAATCTTTTTTTAACTTTTTTATAGTTTGAAGACAAAAAGTATAATTACCTATATTATTACACTTTACACATAATTAAACCATTTTTTATTCTGCATTTAAATAAAACCATTAAGAGTGTTATCATTTACTTCATAAATAATAAATATAATCATCAGTAAGAAAAATATTTAGAAAAATTGCCGAAATGACTGAAATATGTGCGTATAGAAAACGTTTACTATTCAATATTAAATAAAACAGAATTAAGAAGATATAAAAATTTTAAACACAAATCTAGGAACTCCGATTAAAGTTATAAAACAATTTTTGGTTTACATCTTTTTTTATCAAAGTTATATATTAGAAAATTATAAATGAAATTCTATTAATTTTAAAAAAATAATGTACAAGTATAGAACAAATATATGTGAGATCAAAAAGAAAGGAATGTCTCATATCCTTTTTTAATATTTAAACATTACTTATAATGAACCTCTTATTCGCATGTAAAAAAAATATTTTAGTTTTTAACTGTTACAAATTGTAAATAACATCTGGTTAAAATAAATATTAGCTGTCAATCAATGTTAAATCAATTTCAAACGAGTGCATAACTTTGAAAGAATCCGTTTATTAAGTGTATTGTCACATATATTGTTAAAACAATATTGTCAGTCGTTCTAAAATATATATTTTTCATATTTTAATAAATATTAAAACCGTTCTTCAATGTAAAATATACGTATGTAACAGATGTTCATATTTTAAACACAATTTCTCGTGAGACACTAGCTCAGGCTTTTGAATATTATACATTTATACGTCCCTAAAGTGTACTTCTCTTAAATAAACAACATTTTTGATACATTATTTTTTTATTAACACTCTATTTGAGTTCTACACTCCACAGAATGTAACTAAAGATAAGAAACAACTTCTAAAAATAACCGTTGAAATGATATATAAGAAAAATGTTAATAATAATAACAGTAGAACAAATGTTAAATTTAAGAAAAAGGAAAGCATATAGAAGGGAAAAATTAATTCATATTTTAACTGAGACTTTTGTCTTGGCGTGCACTAGAAGTGTGCATTGTATTTTATAAATGAAATTAATTTAATCGTAATTACATCAGCGTAACTTGGCGACAGAAAGGGTGCTTTCAGGGAATGCAGTTTTGGAATTTTAAATAATCTACATTGTATTTTGTAAAAAAAATTTAGTAAAGAAACAAGTATTTAACAGAGTAGACTTTTATAAAAAGATTTGCAAATTTTAACTTCATCTATGTATAACAACGTTAATTTTGTTCGATTCACTAAATTTTAATTAACAACACGTTTGAAATTATTAATCAACATGCTTTTAAGACTGAAATATACATGCATACACACACACACACACACATATATATATATATATATATATATATATATATATATATATATTACAAAAATCAATACAATTTTAAACTACGGACTGTTTAGAAATTTTAACTTATAATTTTTGTTCAAAACATGCTAAAATAGAAACGATGTAGTATATTTTAAAGAAAATCCGAGTTACTAAGATTCTGATTTTTATTTGCAAAATTAATTAGAAGAAAGAATTAAAATATTTAATAAATATCAGATGAATTTTGTTATTAGAACTAAAATAGACAGAGGAACCTAGATTCATTTAAATATAATTCACACATTTACATTAAATTAATGTTTAATGTAATATATTCAATTTAATAACTGACATTGTGTAATTAGAATGTAATAAACCATAGGTCAAAGTTTCCCGTATACTTGTGTAACTTGTAGATTCAAAGCATACATACTCCTCATCATTAGATTGTAAAAGATAATATCTGACTAATTACAAATCAATAAACATAAAATTGGAAAATCGGGTATAATAATCAGTGTATAATAGATAAACTAAATATTTGTGTTGAAAATAAAATGTAATTGAATTCTAATAAAGCACACAATTATTTGTTTCGAATAAAATAAATGTACAAATAAAATAATTTACTGAATGGCTATAATAGAAAGTTAAATATAAATGAAGTGAGTCACTAGAAAATTAATACATGTTTATTTAACTACAACACACAGCAGAATAGAATGAAACAAAAGACAGAATCTGTAAATAAAATTCAATTTCAAAATACAATTCACAGTTTAATTGAATTGTGCGGTTGAATAAAGTCTCATATATTGGCGATTTGCTCTTTGTGTCGATTTTTCACATTTTATTATAATCATTTTCTACTGCAATTTCATACAAAAAAAAGTATTCATTTCCACTGATAAAAAAATATTATTTTTGTCTACATCAAGTTTATTTATAATACAAGCAACTATCACTTACTTTTTAATCTTGGATGTCTTTTTAATTAAATATGTTTGTTAGACTTATTGTGAAATAATTGTAATTCTGTTTGGAAATTATCTTTATTTTTAACTTTAAGCGTATTATGAAAATGGAAAAGTTAATTAAATTATTTGAAATTGATTCGTAAATTTATAATGAGGTATTAAAATTGTTTCCCATATTCGAAGTAGAAACAAATTTAAGAATATCTACGGTGCTCACAATATAAAAAACATATCGGTTTTTTTTTTATTTATTTTGCTGAAGGCACGAATATTATTAATTTTAATTAACGGTTGAAAAGTTTTTAAATTAAAAAAATACACGGTATGTATATCCAATTTCCGTGTCTATCTTTTGAATAATGTGTTTATAAAATAGAATATAAATGTAATAAATTGTTTCTACCGAAAAAGTATTCCGTTTTAAAATAATAATAATTGTGTTAAATTTTAATTAAAACGACTGATTATTGAAAATTATTTGTAAGAATTTATAAAAACTTTATGTCGAACTGAAATTATACTGATTTATATCAAAATAATCAAAAATTTTGTGCAGTTTTTTATGTAAAAGTCCCTTATAGTAATAGACATTTAAAATAATTTCAAACGAATGAGAATTTTTTATTCTATGTTCATACATAGAATAATTTCTAGATATTTATATAAATCGTTCTCGTTTCATAAACGTTAATGATGGATAGTTTTCATAAATGAATAATTTAAAATAATAAATTAGTACTCGACTCAAGTTCAGCAAAACGTGTGCCGAATCGTAATTAAAATCATACTTTCATAATTTATCATTTTTATATCTATGCAGTCTTAAAATGTCCGGCTCGGAGCGAAGACGAAAAAAATATCTGACACAACATTAAATTATATTTACGTTAGTGAATATAAAAAAAACGTAAGCGCGTATAATGATGTGTTTAAACTTCATTCCGTTGCCCATCTGTGAATCAACGTCGACGTTAAAGACTTTTAATTAGAATTTTTCGAAATGTAAATTTACAATTTTCGCTACTAAAATCTACCGTATGAAGGTCGCACATTGTTGAGCGTATGGTGATATTTAATTATACGCACTTTGAGCACATTAAAACGCGTTTTAAAAATTTAATTTAATTAGACGAATCTAACACTGCGTTAATAAGGGAACAGCTTTAAATGCTTTGAAGAGTTTCAGAATAATTAAAGTTTTCGCTGATGAATTTGTTTTGTCTTATGTATTCAGACGATGCGCGAGAGGAAGAAAGTTACTATGCAAATATATATTTATACGTTTATGTTACCGGATTACTCGAGATATTTACTTCAAGTATAACATATATATATATATATATATATATATATATATATATATATATATATATATGCATATTACTCGATAGAACTATAAGACAAGACTTGCACAAGTCTACACACAAAAGGGTTTTGTGAATGAAGTCTTTCGTCGTACGTGAATGTTCACAGCGGAGCTGTTTGCCATCTATAAAGCACTGAATTTCGCTTCAACGTCCCCCGGCAATAAATTCCTCATGTTTTCAGACACACAGAACGGTCTAGTTTCTATTACAGTTATGTACCTCGCAAATCCGTTATTGTTAAGGATCCGGTAGTGTTTGTATGACTTTATTTCTAGTATAAAACTATTGTACATTGTCGAATTTCCTGGTACGTTATAGGAATCAATGATGAATTCATACATTTATTCTCTACGCGTACTATCAAGCTGAATATATTCATTGTGTATGTGTTAATTAACAAGTAGTGAGATACACAGTTTATCTCTCAGGGTAATAGTATAGTTGCGAGATGCAAATGTTGTTCATGTAAAAAAGAAACAGTAAAGTAGCTTTATGTAAACTCATTAAAGTCTAACTATTTTCAAACATTCTTCATTAATTAAAAAAGCCATTGAATTAGACTAATGTTATCTTCTTCATTATACATTTTACTTAAAATAGTTTTAGTCGTTTATACAGGTACTTTTAATAAATTTTTGTTGATGAATTTATTTAAAGTATCCTCGATTGAATTATTTTTAACTAATAACCATTTGTTTAGGTTTTCAAAACATGCTTTTTAATTATTTTTGAAATATATATAAAATTATTATTTGCATTCTGCCAAAAATTGACAAAAGTGTTTTTTTTAAGACAATGAATTCAGTGTTTGAATTTTGTTCATATTTGTCAACTTCTTCACAAGAAGATAGTTTTCAAATTGAAAAAATTCGTTTACAAAGTATAAAAAATATCTAATCAATGAATACTATGTATACTTCTGGTCGATTCGATCGTTGAAAATGACAAAATGTTAGAAAAGATTAGAAAATTACACAAAAAATGCACGACTGTTAGACTCGCTAATATAACATTTATGTTGGCGTAGACTATTAGTCTTTCTGCAAAATTCACTCAATTCTTCTATGTAATATTCTTTTATTACAACTTTTATTCGCCAACAACACAACGTTATCCTTCTACGAGAAAAGACACATACCCAACGTACACATTCCTAATGTAAATGACATAACAGTCTTCCAGAGTTTTACAACTGTCACGTAAGGATATACAGCACGTCTTACGAAAAAAATATCTTCAAAATAGATGGTACGTGAGATAGAAGACTTCATCTCGGCAGATGTTTACTGGAGATACGTTAAAGCTGAGCCTTCATTACAGTTAAAGTTCGCGTACAATAATTCTACATCGTGCAGATGACAGAGACAGGAATGTATGTATGTACACTGTGTATTTGTCACTGCTTGTCCATCGACTGGGCTTCATTTATACCGAGTAGATACTAAATGTCCGAAAGCTTTTCGTTTATATTACTCTTTGAATACGGACTCATTAAGCTGTGCCGAACGGACGCGGGGATACGTTTATTAAGCTCGTTTTGAAAACTTTGCGATGAACAGGATTATATCTGTCAATCCTGTTTTATTTTTTTTATAGATTTTTTCTGCTCTCAATGAGATATTAAACATTTTTTTGCGCAACGGAAAAAAGTTTCTCGCCCTGTATTATGTGCGAGCGACGATCAATATAATAATTTTTTACATAATTAATCAGCTTTAAAGGTATATTAAATATTAATCTCTTCTGATCAGATTACATAAATTATTTTGCTCTCGATCTTTTTACAAGCGCGCCACTCGATAATATTCCAGCATTTATCTCATCTTTTTTTCTTTGTTTTTTATATGATCACAAAATTTTTATTTTTGTACATTTATATGTACGCTAAAATATTGATTGATATTTAATTATTAAATTTGTTAAGAAATTGAACAAACAATCAGTTAAATAAACGAAAAGAGAATTGTAATTTTATATCTATTTTTCTATTGCATATTCGAATTGTTATGTTTTTCTATGAAAATTATTGTATTCCAATTTATAAAAACGAAGATATATTTAAATCACACAACTTGAATAAACTTTTCATAGCAAATAAAAACTTTCTCATATTGTTAACATGTAAGTAAGTTAATATTCGAATCCGATTCAACGAAACAAGATTCCAACCGTGAATAACTCAAACGAAAACAGATACAAACATATGCTTAGAATGTGTGATCACTGTTCCTTAACAACAAATATTTATATCACAGAGAATTCTTATCGAGCCATTGAGCGCTGCTATAAAATCGATTCGCAAGTGCACTGTTTCGCTATCATAGTTATTTTCTTTTCTTTTCTTTATACATGTACAATTTCGTTTTGCATACAGTCAACCGTGTACAGTGTTTGTCTCTATTGCTGTTTGAATCTATTGAGAATGATATTGTTGTGTCGTAAACAATTTTCATAAAAGAAAACTTTTATGTTCATAGATATGTTTTAAAGAATTTCCACACTCGAATTATGAATGAAAGGTTTTCTTAACTTTCTCTTTTATGTTTCACTGTTTTAACATTACATTCTCATACACTTTAACCAAAATATTTCACAACTAAAACTTTTCGCAAAATAACTTTGACCACGAAATATAAATTTGAAATTTGGCTTGTGAATTTTATTAAATCGAAATTGTACCATGTTTAACATACTTTCAAATAATATACAGTAGCATTATTTTTGTTAGTTTTAAACTTATGTATAACAATATATATTCTTGTATATATTTTTATGTGTATTTCATATAAATTTCAGATAATAACGTTTTTTTAAACAGCTATCTAAAAAAAAGAACTCGTTTTTCTTAAACGGAAATTAGTGAAAGAAGAAAATAATACAATAAAGACGTACACAATTAAATGGATTTCAGTGAAAAATCCGAAGTATTTCACAAGAATAGGTAAGGAATGAAATTAGTCGTTTCGAATATCTTAAGCTGTTCATTCATTATGTTTTATACAATTGATTTATACGAAAGCTAGTATACAACCTTTCTGTATTATAAATAATCCAAATTGTGTGAATTTTATTGTATTTCAACATTAAATATGATCATTGTATTATATATTTTTCAATAACTGATGAAAATCCACAATTATTCCAAAATCCTACAATTATATCAATTTTAATTTTTATATTTTATTTCACTATTCAATTTATAATCCTAATTATACATTACTGATATTTCTAATTAAAATAAATAAATTTAAATTAATAATAAATATTAATTAAAATATAAATATCACACGAAATTAGGTTAATTTTTTCCCCTTGTTTAGGAAAATAAACAATCTTCTGTCGCATTTTATCTGTCTTTGTCACTTCTCGAAGCTCAAAACTATAATAAATTATTGACTTCAGAAAAGAACACTACAATTCATCTCAATCTCTTATGTTTCTTTTAAAAGATTTTTTACATATATCTATTATTTAATTTTCTGTTTTACACTTCTGCTCATTCATACTTTTATACGGCGGAAGAACTGTTCTTTAATAAAGTTCTTCTCATGCTGTGTCTCCATTTAATGATTAAAAAGACTTGCTAGTGTTGTAAGCTCTCGGTTTTTTTACTAAAATAATTTAGTTTAATTTGTTTGCATTTAATTTACACTTTAATCAATATATTAACTAACTATACTGTTTAAACTATGTTGAATTATTTAATATAAACATACAACATATAAATTGTTATTATGAAATATTTTAAATGAATATATATATATATATATATATATCGAGTAAAAAGTTACCATTGCCTTAAAAAAAAATAACTAAAGAGAGATTTCGTTGACTTGGCACGTCACACCACCACCACTGCATACAACTACTAAACTGGCATATTTCCAAACAAAAAAGTTTGAAACGTCGAAAGAAAATAAAAAGAATACGATGGTTCCACTGCAAATAGCGTTTTATTGCTTGCGTATATTTACATGATAAATCAATTCGTTTTTTGAAAAAGAGTCAAGTCCTTCAGCAGACGTTTAAATCTTCCGGGTCACAAAACAAAAACGAACGACGACGTTTGTTTGAGTAAATATCCATCAAAACTTTTTCGAATGTATTTAATTTCGATCCGCGAATATGCTTTCGTAAGCAGTCGTGTGGAATATGTGCACGGATCGAATAAATACGCATCAAAGTAGAAAAATCAACAGGAGAAAAATGAGAAAATTGTTTTGCGGATGCGTACGGTCCTCGTGCGTACGCGTACGTACGTGTGTTGTGTGCGTGAGAAACGGATCGCCGGCGTCGTCGTCGTCGTCTCGTAACGTCCACGTTTTAGTACGAAAATATTTGTTTTAAATATATTTGTTTTCAGGTATTTTCTCTCGTCCGACGCTTCGCGCGATTCGCAATTCCATGCGGAGCGGAATATTTTTTCCGGACAGTGTTTCGTGTAAAATACGTTCAGTGATCGAATTTACATTACCGGAACTGAAATTGAAAATACAGTTTCTGTATGCTTGTCAATTTTATATAATCGTTATTCTAAACACACAACGTATCTTATACTTTGAAGTGTCAAACGAATCAATACAGACAGATTTGTTTTAGTTCTTTAGTCTTTGCTCGGTTTATCTGACACGTTGCCGACTTTGTCTACAGAAAAAGTTCTTAGCAGACATAATGACTTTCTTGTTTGAATGTATGTATGTATATATAGTGTAAACGCCGTATAAGAAATTCTTCATTGACAAATTTCTCTCTTTAATCAAAAATACATATTTATTGATACAGAATTTTGCTATATTATAAATTTTTTTTCAACAAATTCAATCTTACAGTATTAAAATCATTATTAAATAGATTTATAACACAGGTTATTTGTACACTACGATAATAACAAACTGTGCATCAATTGAAAACTGGAAAAAAATTATAATATTTAGAAAAAAAGTAAAAATGCTAAATCTATAATTTTTCAATAACAATAAAATATATAAGAGAAATACATCTACTTTTAAGAACTAATAAACATTTTATAATCCAATTAGATGTGGTATTAGTAAGAACATGAATACTGAGGAATAAATCTAAAACAGTAGAATTATAATTAAGCAATATGACTCCATAGTATCGAATTTCTTTTCGTATGAGTCAGAAAAATGGTCAGTACGGTATTTATATCGAAAATAGATATAATGCAACGAAAGTTTACAAAAAAAATCTTCTTTTATTGAAATTACAGTATATTATAAAAAAAGATTAATATTATAATCAACATCATTTCAAAGTACATCTTTCGATCTACATTTTGATAACATCGACTTTGGTTTTATTATTAATTTTGTTTCAAATTGACCTATTGAATTAAAGATGGAAAAGAAGCAAATAAGAGTAATTTTTTGTATGAATTCAAAACGGGTGCTAAAGCAGCAGAAACTGTTCGTAAACTAAACAATGCTTTTGGCATGGGTACTGTTAAGGAACGTATAGTGCAATGGTGGTTCTAAAAATTTCGTGTTGAGGACGAGGACCTTAAACATAAAGAAGCTCGTCGGCATCCTTCTTCAGTTCATAACGACCAAGTGAAGGCGTTAGTTGAATCAGAACCACGCATAACAATTCAAGAGCTTGTACAAAAGTTAAGTTATTCATCCAACAGTTCTGGACAACTTAAAACAACTAGGAAAAACAAATATATATAAATTGGAAGGTCATAAGCCGCAATTAGTTTTCTACCAATCTAATGAAAAGTAAATGTTTACAAATTGTAGTTGATAATTATTAATAGTAACGAGAATTAAGTATTATATTAAAAAAAATGCTATCAACAAATATAAATTATCTACCTAAGTTTCCTTTAAATTATTCAATACTCTGCATAAAATATATAGTTTTTTAACACGGAGATAGTTAATTAGTAGAAAAATATTTAATAATGTATTGATTCACCATATTTAAAAATAAAACAAACGTTTTCCCAATAAATATCTAATTTGAAATACTTATTACCTATTAATAAGTAACATAACATTATGATAAAAAACTAAATTATTCAAATGTTCATCAAAATTGAAGTCAATTACAAGGAATGTTATGTCTATGATCATAAATATTTATATTTATATGCACATATAAATAAAGAGAATGATTTATATCAACTGTTATATCCAAAATCTACATGTTTTATAGACGTTACAATATTTTGATTTAAGAAATTCATACAATGTAGTTCACAAATTGAACAGATTTTTTTTTGTAAGCACGTCAGTAAAAAATTTATATCTCATTTTCGCCACGGAATTCTTTAAAATAATAGACGAGCAAAGTTACGATTTTGCCCCTAAGTTGTTCAAGCCATGCTCTAGCTGCACAGCACTAATCTCCAATTCAACTCCGAAACTCTAATGATACTATGTCTGCACTCTATCACAATCTGTACTGCATACAAATTATTTGAAATCTGCTGCAGAATCAGTAATACTGCACAAATATCCTACTTGTCATTCAATATCGGAATAGTAAGCATTAATGTGGTGTCTAGATATAATTTTTTATGAAATAGTTTCGTAGCTCACATAACTTTATATCTGATAATCAATATTTGATGATACAGTTATAATATATTATAGTGTTCACATGTAATATGTGCAGATATACACACTTATATATATATATATATATATATATATATATATATATAACAAATATTCAAAACATTATTCCTTTGTAACATTCTATTGACATAACTTACAATCATAGCAACCAATTTAAAAGATTATTAATAAAGTAAAATTCTGAGAATGAACCTTCATGTAGACAATTAATTAATACATCCCAGATATATAATTCCAGACAAATGTTATTTGACATAAGTTTCGTTTAATTGAAATTCTGATAATTCTTCGCAAACAGAAAATCTCCAACTTGTAATATCAAACGAATCATATTGAATCTTAAAAAGTATTCTGCTCTGTAATCTTTTATAATTATATTTAAGTATTTTCAAACACATTAATACGTTCAGGCGTAGTTTGAAAACTTACATTTTGAAAAAAATTAATTAGAGAAGTTGAAAGTCCTACTCAAAGAAAATTGACAAATCGAATTGAAAATTTAATTTCAGATTCGGTAATGAATAATATATGGGTCGTTTATATATTTAATAAATAAACAGTGGAATAATTACAAATCAACATATTTTCTATCTTTAGATATTTTTTTAAAAATTGTAAAAATCTAAAATTTTATTATTTATTTTGTGTATTTAATTAGTAATGAATGATTTCAATATTTGTTTACATACGTTCATATATATGTATATATATATATATATATATATATATATATATATATATATATATATATATATATATATATATATATATACATATATATATATATATATATATATATATATATGCATATATAAATTCAACATAAAAAGCTGTGGGGACTGTAGCCATATTTCTGCTGTTGTTAATTTTCATTTAATCAGTTATACATTTTTTTACATTACTTGTTCAAAAAGTATTATTATTCACAATTAAGTGCTTGCGTGTTTTATATACTGCAAGCTATTATTCTAATAAAGTAGATATTAAAAGTACTTTTTAGAAAATTACATCACATTAAATTCATATTATTATTGTAGGTCGTAATGAAATGATTCAACTATTTAATTTCTCTTATTAGAGACAAAAAAAAAATATATTTCGAAACTGTACCACCCATTTCCTTAATTAGTCATTTTTCTTTATAAAAACATATTCAAACATTTATAATGTTCATAATAATGAACTCGGTAATTAATGATACAAATTAAAAACTTTCCATGAATTCTGCTGTCGTCATTTTCACATCTCACGCATTTAAACACGAATTTATCACCGGCAAAAGCTTATAATGAATACGTGAGATTTAGACGGACAAATCGTTCACAGAACCATGTTAAATTCCATCAATGTTTTTGCGACGAACAACACACAGAAAAAAACTTTTGGATTCGAATGACGTGCAAAAAGTCGATCTGCGACGGAGAACTCTCGTGCGTTGTCAGCCAGAGGGCGCAATTGGCACTGTTTGGGCTCCGACAACGTATCATTTATCTCAAGTCCTAACACTTTACCCCGATTGACGTGACGTGTTTGTATTAAATGCGATGAGGGTTGAATTTGAGTACGTCTGTGTGTCTTTCTTGTGTTTTATTTTTGGTATGTTTAATTTCTTTCTATTTCCAATACGATTCGAACGAATCGAATAAAACACCAAACATATTGACATCGATCGGAAAAGAAATGTATAATAGTACGATAAACGTTTTTATATAGAAAATAAAAGTGTCAGATTATTTTAAATCTGATAAAATATCTGTTTGTCGTAACGGTTGATAGATTTTGTTAGAAAATGATTTGATAGATGTCTTTCGTTCATTAAGCAGAAATAACTGAATAAATTAAGAGCGAAAAACGATTATAATCTCATCGAGAAAATTTTGTATTGAATAAAACCATTATATTATTTTTCCTGTAAACTCTTATTCATTTAAAGAGAAAAAAACTAAAAGTATTATATTACATGACTTTATGAAACAAGATATACAATACACACAACACTAAACAATATCTCTTGTAAGGAGAGTATCTCTGGAATAAATTTCATAAGAGAAATATAATAAAATATATTTAATTTCCAATTTATTTCAAAAATAGTTTTAATAAAGAAATTATATACTTTTATTTACAATCCGTTAGAAAGTATTTAAAGAAATATTTCATATAATTAGATAAACTTCAAGAAAATATAACAACATTACAAAATTACAAATTTGTATATATATATATGTATGTAAATATATGTGTAGGCTTATAATTCAGTGAGTAAATTAATTATCTTCCCACTAAAAAATAAAAACTAAAATAAACGCTGTAAGCTGTTACAGTTAGTGAAACGAAATGAATTTGTAGAGCTGAAAAAATCGTAATTTGGCTCTTAAATAACACTCAGTTATTTCAGATGTCAAAAACAATAATTGAGGAAAAAGAATTTGCTTTGGTTTAATTAATTAATATGCAGTAATTAAAATTCCGCGAGCTGGAGTTAATTAACTCTATACGGATTCTTTCGCTGCAATATAAAGTTTCTGATTTCTTGAAGGCTTTAGTATGGAGATCATTAGCTGAAAAATAATAATTACTTTCTAGTTATTAAAAATTATTTGATTTATTTACATTATAATACATATTATTATTATTATTATATATATATGTCGTAGATGTTTGAACAGAAGTAAAAATTCTGTTGAATAAAAAAGTAATGAATTACATTTGAATAACTCTTATAACAGTTTGTATTTACTTTCTAAGAAGTGTTTTTTCTTCGACAAATGAAGTTTTATTTGAAATTCATTAACGAATCGTCAATAATCGTTAAAAATACCTGATATCTCCACTATATGTGACGGCTGGAAGAATATCACTTATATTTTTAATATTTAATTCCATTAGCGTCTCTCTTTTTTCCCATACAAAAAAAATATAAAGTGAGAGAGAACCCAATCAAACAGCACAAAAGAATCACGTGCGTGTGGGTGAGTGTGAGCATGTGTGCGTACATGTGAGTATATAAAAAAAGTTAAACGGTGCAAATCCGTTGTTCCATTCATCCTTCACTGTATTCAATCATTTTGTTTTCACATCGCTGAACATTTATCGAGAAAAAAATATTCCGAAGTTTAAACATCTATTCACAATTTGATTGATTTTCAATTTTTATCGTATGAATGTTATATAAGTAAGTTTTAACTTTGTCGAGAAAATTGTCCGTTATAGAAAATATTGGTCATATAAAGGACTCGTTATATAGTTTCCGTTTTGCACGGAAACTTTTTAATGGAAGGAAACTCTGACAAATATTTACACTGCTTTTTCATATTACGTCTTATGTAGTGTATATATATACACCCATATATGTATATATATATATATACACAGTATACTCTTCTATATGTTTTCGATCAAAAACCTGATACCTTTTGAATTAGTTATTCGATAATATCAAATATAAATATAGAACTACATATCTTTTTTAAAAAAGTAAATATTTGATTATAAAAAAATATCATTATTAAAAAAACTGCTTCAAAATACATGTCTTTATACATATATTAATAAATATATCTTTATAGTACCATCGTACTAAAATATTTAACAACTCTTTATATTAGTAGACGTAAATCAATTTCGGAAATAATAAATAATGTCCTATAAAATACAAAATTCTATCTCCTCTTTTCCACAGAATAATATTCTACTTTTTATATCTGTTAAATGTTCATTAAATAATGTCACGAACTATTGCGTCATTTTGTTCGACGAAATATTCTGTTATATCTCAGTTAATATATATATATATATATATATATATATATATATATATATATATATATATATATATGTATATGTATATATGATTCGTGAGAGCGGTCAGGCATTGAACAGGAAATGAAAATCGTAACGTCAAATAATACAGGATATTTGATCTCGATATTCAACAGAATTTATATACACAAATTATTACATTGCGCATATACGTGGGGTTGTAAATATTTATATATATATATATATATATATATATATATACAAATATATATATATATATATATATAATATAAAAAATATATAGATATATTAAAACTACACATGTACAAAATATTGAAAAAAAGAGAAAACAATGTCTAATAAGGGAGGATGTTGAAGATCGTTGATGTGTAGTATATTAATAAGTATGTTTGTCGAAAGAAAATGTTCTGACTTCTTTGATATATCAAAAAAATGTGTTGGGTATTTGGGAAATTTGACGTATTTGCAAGACTGAAGAGTTTTTTTTGGAATGTAAGGTCAAGTGTGTGTGTATATACATAAATATACATATATATATATATATATATATATATATATATATATGCGTGTATGTGTGTATATATGTATGTGTAATTGATAATGTCGGAGAAATATTTTTGTCCGAATTTTTGTTCACGCAGTTAAATTAAAACTTTTCTTATTGATCACATGAATACGAAAAGTTTTTTTTGAAATTAATACTTTCACAACTTATATATACTTGTATACACATACACACACACACATATATATATATATATATACATGTATATATATATATATATGTATATATATACTTAATTAATAAATGCTCCAAGCAATTTTAATACAAGCTTAATAGTATATCATATCAGTACTAAATATACAATTAATAAAATACTGATATTATATATTTGTTGGATAATTATTAAAGTTTTCCAGTATATTTCTGCAGGATATTTGCAGGAAATATTTAAGCGACTATTTTCAGAGAAAATGTTAAATATTGAAATTATTTATGAAATCCATCTTAATGACGTTAACTCATAAAAGATATATTTGGTCTCAAAATGTAAATAGAAATTATAATTAAAATTGAAATGTTATTTCATTCAATTCAGTAAAAATATTTGTAAAAATCAATTCGAATGATTTAAAAATAGACATTTTATTTGAAAAACTGAAAAATATTTCCATATTACTTTGACATTATATGTAGATAAATAAAAAAAAATTATTAACAAATGGCTGTTTACTTTCCAGTGATCAAATATCAAAAATGTAAGTGATTATTGCTTCGAATATTTACATTTGGATATATTGATTGATATTTGGTCACAACAAGTTTATTCGTTTTATTATTTGAATCAATAAAAAGTTATGTATGAGAGAAAATATTTATTGTAATAAAGTCTGCTGACCTTAAACAATATAATCAAATTTGTATTGTATTCAATAACGATGTATTCTATCAAAAAGACTTCAAACTTTCAACAACAAATTTCATAAATGCCTGAAAATATCTACAAAGTATTCGAAATATCAAAGATATATTAAATATTACTTTTACTTCTACGGTCATTATTATACAGTTGTTCAATATAACTTTAACATGTATTTATATAAAGTTATTTTTAACTTTGATAAACATACAGAATTGAAATAGTTTGAAAAGTTGTTTCTTTCTATAATTTTTATTGTATTTTCAAGTTAATTGATATAAACTAAATATTTCATTTCAGATTTATCATTTTTCTCTAAACTTGTTTTTCTTTTGAAGCAAAGAACACGTTCACAAAAACGTTCATCCAAAAATATACATTCATATAAACTTCACAATTTGTAAAAGAAAAAAAATCTTCTTTTCAATAAAGCTTACGAGATCAACTCGCAAATTGAGAGATTAGGCGACCTCACTGACCAGTTTATATGTCTATATCAGAAGATTACTTTGTTTGAAAACTGTCCTCGCAATATCTGAATTGTGAAACTTACAACAGACCGTACCGTCCTGTTGAAATCAAGTATTTAATAAGGCCTGTGCCCACTTCTGTGACCGAACTTAAGAATTTCTCAATTATTTCTCAGTACCTTTCCCTATTCACAGTCATCGCATTGCTATTTACAGACTGTTTAACACATTTTCACGCACGTGTTCAATGTTTCTATCAGTCCTGAAACTTCACGGTCTTTAAACTGAGTCTGACATTCACTTTTATGAAACACGGAGGCGTTGTTTCTTTACCACACAATTTAGTAAACTATACGTTTTTTTGATTGATTTTTTTATAAAGTAAATGTCTTTATATTTTATATAACTATTAATAATACGACTTTCAAAATGTGTCATTCGAAAACAACATCTCAAAAACATACACAGTGCATAATATAAACCTTTCTTATTATTTTACTAATTTTATTCTATATTCCTGTATTGATATTTATAACATTTATTTTTAATTCATATATATATATATATATATATATATATATATATATATATATATATATGACACGATACAAAAAGAAAAACATCATAAATGAGTTATCGGAAAATTTACAATTAAATTAGAAGTCATATAACATGAAATGACATTTTCAACAACGTCATTATGTTTTTGCTGCATTCATGTCCTGATTTATTGCACAGAATTCCAACAGTTTTGCATATTTGTGTAAAACTATCTACATGCAATTAGTTTCTAGCCTTTGTTGAATATCTGCTGGCAGCTTTAATTAATATTATATTTGCATGTAAATCCTAACAAAACATTTAATTTTCATATTCGATGCACTGCTTTTATATTTTTCAATATAATTGATCTACAAATGATGCACAAGTATATATATATATAATCAGTAAACATGTATATTTTGTAGATTCTCTTTTATACTTCATGAACAGATACTTTTTGATCAATGTTAAACAAAGGAATCACTATTTCAAATGTATGTTCAGAATATATTTCAAAATTAATAAAAATTCAACTATAATATTTATTACTTGAATTGTGTATTTGTTTTCGTATCTCTAAATGTTTATGGGATATAATTCTAATTTTATTTCATATTTTCGAAACTATTACATTTTATATTTAGGTAAAATGAAAATAACAGTTTTCGTTTAGACAAAGAATATATATATATATATATATATATATATATATATATATAAGTTTATATCAAGAAAACATATATATATATAATGTACAAATATATAAATTTTTATGACGTTGCGACGATGTCGTTCATTTCAACCGTACCGACAATATGACAGATTATTATAGCTAAGCGTTCGCTGATAATGCTTTTTCGACGAGGATCGTTAAGATGCCTGTTTTATAGCGGGACCCGCTATGCTCACATGTCGACCCGCTAGTGTATATAATTAATAACTGAAAGCTTTCAGAAGACTCAATATTGCTCCACTACGTTATACGTTTCGTACGTACCTACGTACGTGCATGCATAAGAGAATTTTTGCAGTATATTTTATGAAGCTCTATGACGAAATATGCGATAAAATAAATTATGCTCCTTCGTATATACATTTTATTAAAGAAACAGTATGAGGGTTGTTCTATATTGCTCGTATCTGATGAATGTGACGCATCGATTACGTTATATTTTTATACATATACGCATATGCATATATGTATTATTTATATTATATTATATATATATATATATATATATATAAAATAAAAATCGTGTAAAAATCACCGAGGGTCAAATATTTCTACACAAATTGTATAAAATAATTTTAATTAAAAGATGGTTATATATTAAATCAAATAATTGGAAATTTATAATAAAATTGTATTAATAAGTTTCTTGCAATATATTTCTATATAAACTAATACATTTATTTAAATATTTAATTATATATATATATATACATATATTTATATATATATATATATATATATATATATATATATATATATATATATATATATAAACATACGTTTACATAATAAAATTTATATTTGTATCATCACCTCTGAAACCGCTTTTCTTGGTTACCGTCAACGTTTTGGCGAGAACGGATTTGGGGTCGTATAAAAATATACATAATCTCCTTTATACCGCAACTCTCGCTTTAAACAACCATATAAGTCTTTGTACATAGTTATTCATATTTACGAAGAGAATATATTGAACGTGTATGTATTTTTAATGACTGTAGACAATGTTATTTTTTTTTAGTACTTTTTGCAAAGGAAATTTCCTTAAAGAATTGTTTACAGAACATTTTTTAACTGCATTACACAAAAATATTCCGTTTTAAATATTTGTGGAATGAAATTATTCTTTATTCGTTTCAAACGTATTCAAAATATCTATTCATATGTTAAAA
Organism: Acanthacorydalis orientalis; assembly: GCA_034766995.1. Taxonomy (NCBI): domain Eukaryota; kingdom Metazoa; phylum Arthropoda; class Insecta; order Megaloptera; family Corydalidae; genus Acanthacorydalis; species Acanthacorydalis orientalis. Next base: position 22,425,300 of record CM068323.1, read on the forward strand.
TATCAGAAATGTACTTGAGATATACATTTTTGATTTGTACTTAAAAGCATATAAAGATTGCGTATCGTAAACTGATTCCTTGTACTTTTCAAAAACATCAAACATTGTACGTGAAAATATAAAATGTAATTTTTTAATTAAGTTACACTTGAGTGTTTCGTGTTTGAGTTTGATTGATTACTATAAAAAGATTACGTGGTTTATTAAAATTAAAAAAATATTTTTTTACTCTTTTGCATCATAAACAACATATAACTTATTATATAGTTGTTCCAAAGAGCATACCACAATTTTCTACCGATAACGATTTAACAAAAAAAAACTGTAACTTGTTAATGAAAAAAAAACAATCTCTTTCATATTATATTTTTACGCAAGTTTGAAAAAGTGTATCTTACATATTTATTCCTTAATTACACAGGTAAATTTAAAAATTTTTTATTTAAATATTTAACATTTAATAAACATTTTTTATTATTCTTCTCAAAGTTTCTGGAGACAAATTGAATATTTTCGTTTGAATATTAGTCTTAATCTCTGGTTTATGAGCAAATATATTTATTTTAAGAACTCTTTATAAAAAGTGCAATGCTATCTTACTGAATGTACGTGCGATCCAATATAAATCTAATATTTAAATATGGTTCTACTGAGAAAGTTATATTTCAAATAGACATCTGTATCGAGCAGCAAATATCGTAATATGATATTTTTATAACCATATGTTCTATATGATCGACCGATCTAGCTTTAACATCAAAAACTCTTCCCTCATTTACTTACAATAATCACTATTAAGACCCTCTGATTATTCAAGCCATTACACCACACCAGATTATAACCATTAGTGGATGTAATGATCTAGAGTGAATATATCAAGGGTTTTCAATTTCCCTGAACTTGTAAGTATGTGTATTAATGCAGATTTTTAAATTTAAATGAGGGTTGTTATATAAAATTATTGTTTATGAAACAGATCATCACATACTCGTATATATCTCAGTTTTGCATTTTGTATGATTTCATTAAAATTTTTGTAGTCGACTTTCAATAATTTTCAAATATACAAGAAATGTATAAATTCTACAAATGAGGCAATAATAAATGAAACACGTTCTCTAGTTTATATATATATATATATATATATATATATATATATATATATATATATATACTTGAATGAACGTGTGATGAAAAGTTATTTATACGATATAATCGTATTCAAATGTATATTCAAGCTCTGATATGATATCTCGATGAACCTATACAATTAAGGAAGTCGTTGAACTATAACATTATCGACCAGCCGGTAGCATCCTAACGAGGCGAAACTTCATAATTCTAGTATTTTGAATAATGTGTGTTGTCACTGGAGACCGGTAATGCTGTAACTGTATTTTGCACGGCAATGTGGGCGTCGTCGGCATTGTCGGTATCGTCGGCGTCGTCGTCGACAACGTCGTGACATGCTACCGGTAAATATAAAATATATCTGTGCGGCCCATTCCAACACATTCGGAGTCAAAACATTGTTGTACCGTAGTAGTTGTGTGCGGATGGCATGCAGCCTGCGGTGAAATTCAACACCATCAATTACATCGCGCATTGTGTTCTAACAACCGCCAGCTGCCATCGATCCACTAATTAGATTGCGCGATTTAAACACGTATAAATATTCGCTGGTTTATTGTCGATGTTGATTTTAGCAATTATCGAGAAATTCATTAGTCGGTTAAGATAATGGAATTTTAATGATTGGATAATATACAAATTGGTTTTAGTATCGTGCAGATTAAAATATTAACGGCTGCATTGAACATTTCAGAGAAGTCGTATAGATTTATACAATAGATACTGTATTATTAACATATTACATAGAACACATGATGAATAATCGACCGAGTATTCGATTTAATTATAAAAAAAAATGTTATCGGAATTTCAAATATTGTTTCCAATGAAAAGAGTTCCGTAATTAAAAAAATCAATTACATTAATGTACCCGACAAACTCTAAATCAAAATAAATCATTTCTTCATTAGTCCAATGATTGATATGCTAACAAATATTTCAAGGCTTTGCATCTTCATAAACGTAAATCTATCAAAACAGACAGTAATTTACATATTGATTCACTGAAGTATTCAATGTATTAACAAATAAGCTATCTTTGTACAAAGAAAAAAACGTGAAAAAATACAATTTTCTTATACATATAATTATAACCAAATTTTTTTTAATTTTAAGCGGAATTAAATGTGTAAAATCACAAATACTTCTATCATTCAGAAATAGTTTAATTAACTTATATTGTATCAACAGATTAAAATTTGATTCATATTATTAAAGTTGTAAATTCGAAAAATAATTAAATATATTTTTAGATTCGATCAGAAAAGATTTCGTTTCCTAAATATACAAATATAAAATTTATTAATTACTAAATTTAAATTCGGAAAGCAACATTTCATTTTTTCCTATTTCTTTGTACGAAAACCCAATTGCAATTAAAAAATAAGACAATATATATATATATATATATATATATATATATATATATTAGAATGCGTACTATAGAATTAATATTTTTGAAAATGAGTACTTTATTAGAGAAACTATATGCGATATAGTCGAACACGATGAGCTCATGTTAAATAAGGATCTATTTTCACTAAAGCCTTTCAAACGCCGATAACAGAAAGTTATCACAAAGCTATTATCACTTCACAACTAATACTGGGATTAGTTTTAAGTGTACTTAATATTATGTTAATCTCTAATTATTATTGATTAAGCAGTATAAGATTTCAGTAAACAATTAACTTGAATGAAAAATTTTTATGTCCATTTATTTGAAGAAGGTGAACAAATAAAAGAGAATAACTTTTATAAACGATAAAATGTAGAAATTAGTCTATGTACATATATATATATATATATATATATATATATATATATATATATATATATATATATGATTAAGATAAAATCTTATTGGCACCTGATATACCTAATTTAATTATTAAAATCTAATTTACTTAAAGAATTTATATATATATATATATATTATTTTGAATAAATACTATATATGATTCAAATATGTATCATCTGACATTGTTTTATAAGAGACACAAGATATAAAATAACAATAATTGCATACAAATGTATGTCGGAACATTTTATTAGTGGTCGTACTTGAAATAAATTGCATTCGGTACACAGAAAAAAATATTGAAATGGAAAAAATTGAACGAATTTAAACAGAAAATCTCTTTATATATTCCTTTGTATGAAATGTGATACAAAAAATATACGCAAGAAATGTATCTGATATCTTTTTTGAAATAGCTACGAAACAATATATAGGTTTGAAAAAAAATATTTCAAATAACGATGTTGTATAAATTTACAATACGGTTGTTTAAGTTTGAAGTATAAAGACAAGAATATAAATTGAAAATCATCGAAAAGTGATTGAATATATTAAGGTATACGTAAACCGTAATCGAAATGTTAATATTTTTTGGATACTTAATATCATTCTGTCAAACTATTTTTATGAATTCCATTAAATTGTATTGTTTTAAGGATTCATAGAAATTTGGGCATCTTAACTACTTTTCATGTTTTTGTTCACAATTAAGATAAAAATTCACATTTATTATACACTCATATAATGTTTAACTTATATAAAAACGCTTTTTATGAAAATGATATTATAAAACGAGAAAAATAAACAGAAACGATAAACACATTTCTCAAATTTTTCATAGTTTTTTGATAAAATATTTAAACAACAGGAATTTAAAATTGTGATTTTAGAGTAGTACTGGACAGGTGGCAGAAAGTGTACATGATAGATGGATGAAAAAGTTATTAAAGATTTACCATAGCTTCAGGATAACAAAGCTAAAAGAGATCGAGAGAGAAACACATACATACTGTGGTTATGATAGGAAGTGTAATATTCGAGATGGGATTTATACGAGCGATATATAAATGTATGATAGAAAACTATTTTGAAATGTTGTCATATAAAGTAAAATAATAATATTAGAAATTTAATACAATTTGAATAGTAAATGTGAGATAACATTTTTAAACTGTTGAATTGTAAAAATATTTTTAATCAAATAATCAGTGGTGGCACACACACACACATACATATATATATATATATATATATATATATATATATATATATATATATATATATATATGACAATTTAATTATTTATTTATGAATCATGTAAGATATTTTAAATATAAAAAAATACTTTTAAATAAAATCAAAGTTTATGAAAAATGAATACACATTTTTTAAGAAATTCTTGTTATGTAGTGTAAAACTCCTTAAAAAAGAAACTAATAACAGTTCCATAAAAATGTATGATCTTAAGTGTAATATAAAATAAAATGTATAAATTAAAACGCAATATTCAGTTTATTGATAGTTCTTCATGTGGTTGTAACTATATCAGTTTTCATTTCCTTAATAATATTTTTAGATATAAACTCGATTTATTAAAAATTAATCTCGTTTGTCAATAAAACGACATCCCATAAACATTTGTACGTTTATGCTATTTTTTTATTTTCGATTTTAAAATATACATACATATATATATATATATATATATATATATATATATATATATATATGTATGTATATGTACACATACGTACTGTATCTGTGTGCGTGTACGTTATAAAGACATTCCTTAAGAATGACTCTCTTAACCTTACCTAAAGTTAGAACTATATTCTTAACGCTTGTGGAAAAGTTTAAAAATTTCCCCATTTTCAAAGGTCATAAAAAGAATAGTAGGTGCTCACGAATATAAACAGTAGATGAAATTGCATTCTGTCCAACGTCGTTCAAAGTATATATTGACAATTAATTTCAAATAAATGTTCATAAATATCGTTCAACACAGTCAATAATGAAAACAAATACTCTATTCGAAAGAAGTAAGATGACAAACATTCGTTATTGTTCTATTTGGGGAAAGAAATGATTAAATAAAGGTTAAGTCAAACCAGAGGACACTGTCTTTTAAAATCTGTGTAAGGAACGCTTTATATTATTTATTTAAACCTAATTAAAAACAATATATATATATATATATATATATATATATATATATATATATATATATATATATAAAGACCAAAGAGATAAAGAGAGAAACACCTAAGGGCAACAGCTGTGTTGAAGAATGTTCTACTTTACAATGTAAAATTATACACCTCTTGAAAATGAATTCATAATACAATATCCGCCCGCCTTTTAACTTTCATGCACAATGAAAATTAGCATTTTAATAAAAATAAAACACGTTCAAATTTGTCGCCTGTATAGTCTCTTTTTCCTCTCTACAATTTCTTATATCAGCAAGAACTTTTCTTATTGTTATGGAAATAGACACTGAAGGTTTTCTTATTAAAAACGAAAATAACTTGGCGTTTCAAACATATATATATATATATATATATATATATATATATATATATATATATATATATATATATATTTATATATATACACACATTAAATCGATATGTCCACGTGTTCAGTATGTTTTATTCTCATTTCATCTCCTTATCATATTTTGAAGAACAAAATAAACAACAATAATTTCATGTGTGCGTAGAAGCTTTTTATTCTAAATAAAAACAACATAAGTAAATATTTGTGTTTATAAAACATGTTCTGCTGAAAGAGAATGCGAACTTTTTTTGTGACATTATTATTATTATGATTTTTTATAAAAATCAACAAAAATATTTATTATGCTGTTAAAACATTTTTTAAAGAATTAACAAATATAATTCAAAAAGAAATGTAAATAAAATACAGTAGAAATACGAATTGAAATAAGTATTAAAATTTAATTATACATCGCCATTTTTATACAAATCCATTCTAAGAAATACTTTCAGTTGAAAAATCTTTTTTATTTGTTTCAGAATGAAGCATTAACTTCCCATAAACTTTATTTCTTTGCAGTACTTACACAAAAGTTAGAATATATATCAAAAGATTGAAGTTCTTTTACAATTTCACTAAGAAAAAAATTAATTGTATGAGAGACATCAATTGACTTCAAAGAATAGATAAAGAAAACATTAATAGGAATTCTGGATTTACTGACAACGAATATTTTTTTATTGTAGTAATTAGAATAATGCTCATTTATTGATTTGCAAAAAATTACATGACTTTATATTATTTTATATTATTACTGAAACTTTTTTCTCATGATATTCATTAAAATTTTATATATTTATACAGGAATGTAAACATGTATATATATATATATATATATATATATATATATATACATAAATTTATTTTCATCATATCTTAATTCTGTAATATTATTAAATACTTCAAGGTAATTAATTAAGTGATTATAAATATCAGTTTAAAAATTTATTTGATCATATATGAATATGGAATGTAAAAACGCATTATTTATTCATACGTATTTGTTCTATAAGTCCAATTTAGAAAAATCAGCAGTATGAACGGATTTACATTAAACCTTTTTCTCATATATCTATATACGTTTATTATACATTTTCATAGTTTTTTTTTTGCTATAGAAACTTGAATGTTTTGCACTGAAAACGAGCTACGATGCAATAACCAAATAGCTGGAATAATTAGTCGAGCTTACGATTAAAACACCGTTTATTTGATTATACCAATGCTTTTCACATGAATTCGTTTTACTATACGAATTAATGTCTGTTTATAATTCGTTTTACAATCATTCACAACTGAGTAATGTTGTACATGCGATTAATTATCGTATTAATGAATGATCAGACATAAGGTATTTAAACTAAATATCTCTTTACATAAAATAAACGTTGTGCATATATGTTATCAAAGAATATATGAACTTAACTTGTGTGAGATAAATTTTGGATGAAATAATAACTTTTTTAATTAAATGTCCTTATTTTGTATTGATTAGATGATTTTGATGGAGTGAAATGATTAATCAATGAATAAATTTCAACACTTTATTTATTATTTAGCATATAGTTTTATAGTTTATAAATTTACATTCGTGCAGCCAATTTTATAACTTGTAGATTTTTAAATCTATTAGTATTATTTATAGAATAAAATTCAAAATGAGTATGTATTTTTTATTTTCAGATTATTCCCTTATAATCTTTTTATGTTAGACAGTTATTTGAAGTACGTACATAACTTGTATGCTTTTTAAATTACTCGTGGGAATTTTCGACATTTACAAAATTGTTCCACTTTTCCGGCCATCGTGTAGACCGTACTAAACGCTTTTTGCACGACGAACACGGCTACTTTGATTCTTGTCTATCGTCTTTAATAAAATCCCGCGTGGCATTTCCACTGTAGTGGACATTTATTCGAATTTAATTCCCATCCAAACACAGCAGACACGCGTGTACACACACCCACATTTACACACATTTTACTTCGTACATTTTCACAACACACGACCGCAACAGTCGTGTCACATTCATAGAAGCGCCAACCCAACCACCGTGCACATATGCGATACAAACACGGGCTCGTGGACAAACTGGATGGTCAACGAACCAGAAATGTTATTACTAAGCCGACTGGAAGATTGATCTGGGTCGTCAGATCGCATTCAAGAAATAAATGATACATACATGTGTACACGTAAGGCGAGGGTGCGTGCTCTGTAATGTAAACTTAATCGCTTGATAATAATCTTCGATTGGTGATACAGACATATTCGTAACTATACGACCGCAGATCGCTCGAAAACATATTTACATTATGTGATTGATTAACTGACTGATTGATTTATATTTCTTATAGAAAAAGTAGATGCTTCTACATTATATATATATATATATATATATATATATATATATATATATATATATATATATAATAAAAACCCCATTTGTGTTTTATGAAATCGAATATATATTCACAAGTTAATTAATACATTAAAGAATTTCATAATATTCTGAAAATATCTTGTAGGAACTTGAAATTAATTCAATTATTAAAATTGTATATATAGAGCGATTCAACTTAGGCTTCCACACGAGAATATTTTTTAAAAAACGCAAAAATTAAAAAAAAAACATGTTATCCAACTTTCAGTATTCTAATTCAATTGTATTTTAGTATTAAATTGAACTAAAATACTAAATAGAAAATAACATGACTTTTCATAACCCCTGCGCCCCCCTTTAATACTTCCATGTGGAAGCCTAAGATGAATCATCTATCTATCTATATATATATATATATATATATATATATATATATATATATATATATATATATATATATAGTGAGAGAAAGAGAGATTCAACTTAGACTTCCACACGAAAGTATTAAAAAAACGCAAAAATTTTAAAAACATGTCATCCCTCTCATTCAGTATCTTAGTTCAATTGTATTTTAGTATTGAATTGAATAAAATACTAAATAAAAAATAACATTACTTTCTTAACTCCTGCGCCCCCTTCTAATACTTCTATGTGGAAGATTAAATTGAATTATCCTATATATATATATATATATATATATATATATATATATATATATATATATATATACATATACATAATGTATTTATATAAGTACACCGTATTGATTTTCGAGTAAAAAATAAAAAAATATAAAATTTTATTAATTCAGAATTTAACCACTGAAATCCACCGAAATATTTAATTGTTTACAACTTTTATATTAATATTTTAATAATAATATATCGTACAATGTTTATTTTTATAATATTTTATATAAAATCTAGTATACATTTAAATACTTTTTTGTATAGGAGAATGAAGTAGTGGAGCCACATCAATCATACTGACAGATTGATTATTAATTATTTGAACAAGATCTACTTTCAAAAGCGTATTGAACTTGTTCTCTATTAAAATTTTATACAGCTCTTGTAACAAACAGTCTGAAAACGTATAATTATAGTTACTTTGTAATTTGAATCTAATTGGAAATTATCTCTTTTTATAATATCTTTAAGATTATCAAAGAGCATATATAATTAATCAAGTCTTAATCAAATTTCAAATTTGTTTGTTATGTGTAATAACAATTTCACGAATTATCAATATTTGAAATATACAAATGATGATTTCATATGTGTTTATATTGAAAAAGGTTTAAAAGTATAAAAAAAAACATTCTAGTAACAATTAAATCGTTTCTTAATAATTTTTGATTTAAAAATATTTTCATTCGAACACTTTTTGAAATTTAAGTTCTTTGTTCTTCATAAAAATATTGAACTTAAATATTCTCACATTCCATTCATCAATATTTGTATTCATAATATTTTATATATTTAATTCTTTGTTTTCAAATTACTCATATTTCTGTTAAAAACATTCTATAAATACTAGTATGTAAATTAAGTTAAATATTATTTGTCAGTATTTATAATCCATATGAAATATATATTTATAATATCTTTTTTTGTATAATGTTTGTTTTAATTATTCTTGAAACATTCCTGAACTTATAAAGAAATAAATGTTAATGCTTACAATAAAATATCTTGTGTGTTTATAAATTTCATGCTTTGGAATTCTCTCAGTTGTACTGGAATTTTCAATTATACGTACTGTTTCAAACATGTATTTATCAAATATGTTACCTTCAATATTTAATTCGAGAAAAATATGTTATTTTTATAAAATATTCAAATTGGAACATATTTTTCTCCTTATATATATATATATATATATATATATATATATATATATATATATATAGCGAAAGAGAGATACAATTTTGATGTGCTTTTTGTAACAAAATGTATATTTAACAATGAAGAATGCACAGGAAAACGGGTGTAATGAATATTTCCAAAAAAAAAACACATCCACGCAACACAGAATAAAAATAAAGCGTTTAATAGAACAATAAAACGTGGTTATATAAAAACCAAACATTAATAACTAATAAAAGAGAATCCAGACGAGAATTTATGGTGAATTCGTTTTTCACACACAAGTGTAAAATTCGGTGAAGCTGATAGTAGGTATATTTAATTTAAATTTTGGAACACCACAATTATTTGAATTATTAACGACGCGTAATTACAAAAATAATTTTATACATATTGTTTTAGATTTATATATCATATACATACATTAAATTTATACATATATATATATATATATTAAATATAACGTTATTAAACAATATATTTTGTTGTTTTATAACAATTAATTTAAACTACATTTAAACACCAAATTGTATTCTTTTTTATTTTATAAAATATAACATTAACTTCATTTCCATTCAGTACTTTTAATTAAAAAAAAACATGAATATGTATTTGAAAATCTAACAATAAACAGAAATGTTAATTACAATCAAACAAGCTACATACTACTAATTATTTTCCTCAATTTGAATAATACGATATCTTCATCTACTCATGAGTCTCTCAAGTATAAATAGTAAAAAAATAAGTACTAGACAATAATATTGCTAGTTAATGTATGATGCTAGTGCAACCCTTAGAATAAGAGAAAATTAAGCTTAATAATGAGGTTCATAACGATGCAATTATAGTCATTTATATTCCTTGTTGTATTTGTGTACATTTATATGTATATATATATATATATATATATATATATATATATATATATATATATATATATAATATAACGAGATATTAAAATTTGTAGATTTTCCAGTAATGAAATGTATATATATATATATATATATATATATACATTTTAATTGTGACATATGAATACTACTAATTAAATTCGTAATCCGGATTCATATAAAGCCATAGATGCGGGAATTTCTTCTTTACATATAATTTATTCTGTTTGGATGTGTACGTAAGCGTATAAATGAATAATAATACTTCTTTCTGAGCATAAACAAAACCCTTAGTAATATGATTTTTAAACTCTTATTAAATATTTTATTTTACCCCAGATTCATTCACTGAAAGGTAATCAGCATTATTTACAGGAAGCACAATTAAAAATAAATTCAAATTGCTATTGAAACATTTTTTATTCTTCGATTAATTTCCATTATTAAAAAAATATATTAGTTAGAATGTAAACTGAATTTAAATAAAGATGAAAATCCCTTTTACTTAAAAGTTAATGCTCAGAATACTTTTTTGTATAAACTAATTAGTAGACGATTATTTTTTTAAAAATAAAACTGATTATTTTTTAAATACTTTAACTAGAAATTGCGATAAAATTTATTTTCAGAGGAAATTCATTATTCAATAATAATGTATTTGTTTAGACATTGAAATATTTAGTTCAGAAGAAACCATATAGTTTCCTCTTTGCATACTTTATTAATATATATATATATATATGAATATTGATTGTTATGCGATAAATGGAACGGGTTTTTAATTTAAAGAAAGAAATTTATATTTAAAGGAATGAAGATTCCTATACATTTTTATTTATTTGTGAATAATTTCAAAGATGATATTTTTAAAATATTCGTTCATGCTAAGAATATTCAGTTCTTTTATAAAATATATAACATCAAGTTTGATTCGAATTTTTAACTCTCAGTTTCTTAACTTGTTTTTATGATTATATTTTAGACACCTTTTATGTTTCATCAGTTCTCACTAATTATTTTATTTCGATTTAAATACTTTCCTTGTGTATAAATACAGACATTAAAATCTAAAATATTCTATACACTCAAAATGTACTTTTAAAAAATGCGTCGTCCAATTAGTGCTTTTTTTCAAGAATAATTACAATAATGATTATTCATACCTTTTAACAAAGTGTTAATATCAAACGTTTTCTTTTAATTTCGAAAATATTATTTTCTTATTTCAAAGAATTTAAATTTGAATAAATTTGAATATTTCCCAACATATATTTTATAATAGTACCTCTTTTATTACAACTTGTTTATTTAAATAAGTTTGAAGACTTTGCGTGTACTCTAAGTATTATAAACTCTCAATCTATTGTAATTACTGTATATGTAATACATATTTTTTAATAACAAGCGATCCTTAGAAAAAAAAGCAACATCACTTTTCATCATACTCAGTTAACAATCTTCAATTACATGCTAATTAGAACATGTTTAAAGATATTTATCAAATATTTAATTATTCAAATTTATGGAATACATCAACGAAATATTATTATTTTTCATTTACGAAAAATTATAAATACAATTTCTTTTTTTAAATCTTCTTTCTGTAATACACTATAAAAAATCTCCCTCTATGAATAACTGGTCATATTTTCATAATTATTATCTTGTGTATTAAAAGAACACATCTTTTTGGAGTTATCTATATTTTTTTTCTGTACAAGCGTAGATATATATATATATATATATAGTTATATTCGAAACAAGCTATATATATGTACCTTTTAAACTTCCTAATGTAATAACCATGATAATACGGTGTACGGTACGTTTTTAATTATTAAAGCATCATTCCTGTGCAGTTACCTAATTTCGAAAATGATGTGAAACTTTTAAGATTGAGTTGCTAATTGAGATTAAAAATTTAATGTTGTTTGCGTATTTCTTCCTTTTTTATTTCACAGGAGTAACATTTAAAACATGTTATATCCATTCTACAGACCATGTAAAATATTAGAGTAATGGTGATTAAACTTGTACTTTTTTGTATGTTGAAATGTTATTTGGCAAGTATTATATTGCGTTCAATGATTCGGCTTGTTAGTTTTTATATATTTAGTCGTTGTTAAGATTAAATGTTTTTTTTAACTTTTTTTTATAATGAAATAATTGTATTTTAATTATTAGTTTTTATACTATATACGTTTCCATAATGGGTATTTATTAGTTCATTCATTTATTTTATATTTATGTTATTTACTTAACTATTTTTGATAAAATACACTTTTAAAACTGTTTCTAAATATGTTTATTTACGTTAAAATTATGATGCTGTACTTTTCATTTATATATTATATATATATATATATATATATATATATATATATATATATATATATATATATATATATATATATATTTACAGTGAATGAAACTGCAATGATAATTGTTGAAAGAAAAAAACGATAAATATTTGATTTTCCATAATAGCATTTCACTAATTCCGATTAAATTTTCACGTGAGATAAACTTCAAACAACAATTTCAAAACTGCACACAAAACAAACATACCTGCATATTTGTACAATGTTTACTAAATTGTCAAATTGATTCGAATTTTGAAAATGTTTAACCGATATTTCAATATTGTTTTAATATTGTCCACTTTCCCCTCTCCTCGTTGCAGACAACAATTTAGTACAATATTGGAAAAATATTCCATTTAAGTGCGAAGTTCGAGAAAATCTATACGAGAATCATGAACTTAAAATAAAAAAATCGAAGAGATAGAGTAGAGCCGCATACTGCAAATTCAGTTTTGAATTGCCTTCATAAACTTTCCATTATCGCTTGATTTCCAATCGATATTCTGCAAGTTTGCATATGTATAGGGTTCGTAGTTATTATCCTCATTTTGTTAAACGGGTCGATATATTATATTATACATACACACTATGGCTTCCTATGCACATATATATATATATATATATATATATATATATATATATACTTAAATTAGAATTTTAAACAAAATTTCACTGAGTGAAAAGCAAATATGATTCTATACTGAATTCTTTAAACTAAAAATATTTAATATGAAATTGTGTATAGAAATACCGATTGAAAAACTAATTAATTAATTCAATTAACTTCATAAAAGCATCGAAATATTGTTATAAGCAACGCAATTAACGTTTCGTTTACATCCAACGAAATATTATCTTCAATTAAGGATAACTGACAAAATCGTAATTGCATTTTTAATACCCTTACTGTATGACACACTAATTACACTCGTGTCAAACGCACACAAGCACTGTTATATGTTCATTGTTTATTGTACGACTACAACTTTAAAATTTTGTATTGTGGTATCGCGCTTAGACATCTGTAAGGGTTTAATTAGGTTTTATTTTAGATTTACTGAAAAGAACTTTAATTTTCTACATGGAACGTCTGTTGAATGTTCATAATTTAGGCTATGAATTTTGTAATCTAACACTGTTGTGAATCTGAATAGTATGTAATTAAGTTTTATCTTAACGAAATTAGTACAAGTTTAACCTCATGGAAACGGATTATATTATATATATATATATATATATATATATATATATATATATATATGTATATATTTGTATATATATATATATATATATATATATATATATAAATTACTAAAATACATATAAGGAAGTAAACTAAGTTTTAAATCTCCGATATGTTACATTTCTTTGAATTTAATGCAAAATGTACTTGAAGTATAAAAAGTAATCTAAATAAAAAAGGATCTAAATCATATAATCAAAATTGAATTCATTTAAGAAAAAAATAACGTATTAACTCTTTACTGTAAGTCCTTTTATATTTTGTTGAAAACTATTATGAGTTAAGGAATATATATATATATATATATATATATATATATATATATATATATATATATATATATATATATATATATGTATGTATAAAGAAAGAAGAAAATTAAAAGAATGTTATTATTTGAATGTAAATGAATATATTTAAAAATCATCTATTTTAAAAATTAAATATATATATATATATATAATTTTTAAAAAGATGTTGAACTATAAAAAATCTATTTATTTTATTAATTACAATTGAAGATATCGATTAAAATATCTGAGAAAAACATACACTATTCGAAAACGGTCTCTAAAATAAACAATAGCAATAAATGTTTAAGGTCTTGCATATTCAGGAACTGCGAATGTAATGCTGTGTTTAATGTAGTTCAATTAATATGCACCTATTGTATGCCGTCCTTTCCGCAGAAACCTGTAATAAATTTCATAGAAACAGATGTATTCAGTTCATTTATAATGGTTGCTCGTGCAAGATGGTAATTGTAAAAATGTTAAATACGCATTTTCAGAGATTAACCAAAGCGTTATCTCCCGTCACGTTCGCCGGATTTACAGGAATCGCGGCCGCTGCACGTGAAATGTATTTTAAAAATATATATGAAATTAACTCCTGGAACATATTTTATTACTTATCATCATATCGTTAACCCGTCTCGTTTATAACGTCGTCCAATATCCTTAAACGAACATTCCTATCATTTTCCCTGATATATCATTTTCACAACACCCACTGTCTCGTTATTTCTTTTGCCGACATACCCACTCGTGAAAATTATGGCGATTTTTCTTGTCAGATATACAGTGCAAAGTGGTTCTGGAATATTAGTTTGGATCGTGTCATGCGGATATGTTGTCAGAAGTATATTACCTTCTTCGCATTCTAAAGTATTCGGGTATTGTACAGTATTGCCATTTATGTATATAACGAAATATATTATTGCGTTGTTTTTTAAAATGACTAGTATTTATTATAATCACACAAGTGTACCAGTATATGAACGTTGTAGTAAATAGTTTTCAGTTGAAATCCATGTCACATACAAAAACGTATCTAATGAACATTTATCATATCGTTTTTTTTTTACAAAAAAATAAGATTCTAATCTTGAAGAGATTTGAAATTTATCAAAAATTTATACAATAAAAATATTTCGTCTCTTAATCTTATTGAATAAACAGGAAGAATTTATTGCTCTAAATCAGTGTTCTTCAAAATGTGTTCCATGGAACCCTGCGATTTCGCCCAATCACTTCAGGGATTCCGCAAGTCAAAGTCAAAATTTAAAAGAATTTTCGAAGAAAAACCCGAAAAGCCAAAAATTCAAAATAGTTAATTTATAATAATATATTTTATTTCTACAAATACCTATTATTATGCAGCAAAACTGTATTTATGAGTACACATTAAGACCTCTCTTAATAAGATGTAAATAATAAACTTTGATCATATAAGATGGATGATTTTTAAAACTTGTGTGGTACGTATCTTGAGTTTTCTGGAGATGGTAGGGGTTCTACAAAAAAATCTATAACCTTAAGGGTTCCGTGAGTCGGCAAAGTTTAAAAACCATTGCTGTAAATATTAGTTCGAATACAATCATTCATACTATCATTTAAAATATTTGATAAAAAGAATATCTATATTTTTTAAACATTTCAATATTCAAATTCTAGAATAAGTTGTCCAATGACAAATTTTTTATATATTTTTTTGTAAATCTCAACTTTAAATATCTGATAAAATGAAGATACTAAAAATTGAAATTCAACGTAATTTTTGTAATAAATTCTACAACGATTTATTTTAAAAAGATTTGAAGTACGTCTTGATAAATTTATGAATCAAACTTACAACTATTTAGAACAATCTTTTTTCTTACCATAAATCAAATTTATATATTTTTCTGTAAAATGATTAATTCAATATTTTAAGAAAAGTAACTCCAAGATATATATTCTATTAAAACATTTAGTTCTATATACAAAAAAAGTTCATATTAAAAAGACGTTTTTCTGTTGTTACTATAAAGTTGAACTTTCATTTTCCAAGAAAGTTTTCCATTCATTCAATACACTATCGAAAAAGTAATATGTATTTTTAATAGATAAAAGTTTTTAAAAGTCTTTTTTATTATTCTATATATATATTTCTATATATTTCAAGTATTTTTATACACATGTATTATTTATTTCACATGATATTATCTGTACGTATTGAAATTTAATACACAGTAAACAGTAATTAATAGTAATTTAATTTTTAAACATTATACACAATACTTATTATTTAATTTTATTACAAAATACTTGTTAGGTTTCATTCAAAAGAGGAGTTATTTTTTAATGGAATATAAAATAAATACCTTAAGGAAAAAATCTTTTATATATTATTTATAAACAACGAATAATAAATATATTTCATTTTTGTCGGTCATAGTCTTGGTTTTCTTAAATAAAAATTATTTTTTATATCATTGTCTGAAATAATATTATACAGGATTCCTTACAAGAAAAGAAATTTAAAGAGACAGGGAAAGGTTTTCTGTATTCTCAAATAATTTTATAGTATTTTCATATAATGACTCTTCCTTTTAGTATTTGTACATTTAAATTTTTTTAATATATGTATATATATATATATATATATATATATATAATGGTCGATACCATATATAAAATACAAATACCAAAATGTTCTGAATTTATTTAAAGTCAATGAGACTCGACAGGTTACATATTAAGCTCAATTAATGAGGAAGAGGCGTCCGCTGTCGAAAGCAGATGTTGCGGTCAATGGTAATCAATTATAATCGAATATTGGGTTCAAATGACAGATTCTCATAAATCAATCGAATATTTCAGCTGGATTCTAAAACATAAAAATGAATAATTTTATTGACAGTAATACTTTTCAAACTACCATAAAAATTATTAAAGTAAATAATATATTTTATAACTTTTATTATAATATTTTATACAAATACATTTTTTTTATAAAAAAGATTTTTTTTGCAACTTTACAAATATTAGGAATGTTTTTATCTTTTAGATAAGCAAGCACTATTATAATTAATAAATGATTAAAATTAATGAATGTCTGATCGCTGTATTATATCAATGTATGTTCAGTTAACCATATAAACATTCAATATATTTTAGAAAGAAAAAAAATATATAGAAATGTATATTTAGTTAAAATCAATTTATAATACTGAAACATTTTAATTTTAGATAACATTGTACAATTTCGATAAGTATTTTTTTTTTCACATTTAAAATTATTCAGTCTTTCCAACAATTTAAGTACACCTCTACACTAATCATTCGTGGCAGTTCTCTGAATTCTCTATTCATTTATTAAATTCATGAACTTGAATAGTAGTAGCAACTGGGTAAAATCAATCTTTTCACCACAATAACTCACTCCTCTGTCACATACTTTAACTAACTCAGTTCTGATTCCGTGAATCTTTTACCAGTAGAAGCATACATAACTAAGATTGTTGAGAATAAATTAATCTAGTACAATGATGTTTATTTTGTATTCGACAAAGTAAACAATAATGAAGTGTATCTAATTATTTTAGTACACCAACGCGCAATTATCAGTTTAACAATAGCTTGTTTATATCTATTTGAAATAAAATGTAGTAAAATATATTACATA
Organism: Acanthacorydalis orientalis; assembly: GCA_034766995.1. NCBI lineage: Eukaryota > Metazoa > Arthropoda > Insecta > Megaloptera > Corydalidae > Acanthacorydalis > Acanthacorydalis orientalis. The sequence goes on from CM068323.1 coordinate 22,443,490, forward strand.
CACTTCTAGTATTATTAAAATTGTACAGATGATTTTTTTGTGAACAATTTCTAAATATATAAGTAAAAACGTAACATGTATCTATCTTTTATATTTTTTTCTTGTAAAATATATGTCGAGTTTTATGTTAAATGTAACACTTTCTTTCTAGAAATGTATTTTTATTCTTTTTGTTTAGAACAATATATATATATATATATATATATATATATATATATATATATGTACACATATAAGGAGAGATATTCACTGTATTAAACGAAACAAAGAAAGGATATAAAAAATGACATCGCTCTATAAAAAATGTCATATTTACTCCATTTCCATTGATATTGTGAGAGAAGACGTCGTGTGCACGAACCGCCACCCCATTGACACATTCCGTCAGTGATAAATTGCGGTCCTAAATCTTTGGAATTAATTATTCGCGCGACATAATAAATAAGGGGCCGTGTGTATCATGTGAATGTTGCTGATTTTTTTTTCGGTTTTGTTACTTGTCGACTCGATCAACTTTGACATCCGTGCCACTTCTTTGTGTTATATAACAACGGCGTGACATTCTTTTTTATGCGAACGTCGTATCGTTACGAGAGACAACGATGCATGTAACACGGGTCACGGGTTCGCGCCGTCTCTTTTTTTGACCGCGCCTAAGGTCAGGTTAATACGACGCGCGGAGGCGTGTCATGTGACGCGAGGGCATTATTTACTGTGGAATTGCTATAGGCGTTCAGTCGCCGGACAATGCGTACGTCAAAAAGACGAAAGTATATATATATATTTCTTATTCTTTTACATAAAGAAGTGTGTGGCTGTGTGCAAGGACCGCGTCGACTCAACATCGAATGCAGTCGATCGAACGGATTCGTTTTATCTTATTTGCTGACCGGATTTTGACCGGATGTTTGAACTTTTTTCCTAGAGTGGATTTAGATTTCAGTCCACGTTTCGTGGAATCTAATTGAGTGTTTTGTTTTGTTTCCATTAGACGTCAATTTATTTCATTGAAAGATAGAATCATCACTCTTCGAGTTCTATTTGTATTTATAGTTTACAAAACTTTAAAATTCTTCATTTGATTTCAAACATTGTTCTTTCGAAAATCAACCAAATATGTATTTGTATTCTGTATTCTCTTAACGCTTTGTATGCCATTTTATGAAGTGAACAAGTATATTTCATATTTCAAATGATACAGAAATCAACTAATTGTTATTAACAGAAAAAAGTATATATGATGTTATCATTATAAATAATTCGGTTGATGTATTAATAGCAAAGATTATACTTTATATTTTTCAATTAATTATTATTATTTATATGTTAAATTCGTATTATACGTTTTCATAGTATTAAAAACCCCAAAATATATATCAATTCTTCAATAGCATGAATTTTATTATGGTTATTGTTAAATAACAATATCAACCAATATATGATTTTACTCTTTACATTGTTTCACTTGAAATAAAAAAGAAATCATTTAAAAAACGAACAAGTTTAAGAAGAAAAAATAAATTACCCGTTAAAAATGCATATCACATTTACATTGCATATAGTTTTTAGCTGAATAAAATGCTTATCACAATTTATGTATATTTTACTTTTACATTTTGAAACAGAGAATGTAATATAGTTGTAAAAGAGATGAAATAGTGTTCCAGTCGAATGGGATCGTGTCGTTTTATATACGTCCACTATTATTTTTTTATTATCTCGGCCAGCCAAGTATTATTTTTTTTAAAAAATATTGCTGTAATTCCGAACTGTAAATAAAGTTGGCACGTACGTCTGACTACGCTCTTTTGACGTAACGCCAACGTCCGTACTCTATCGGGTGCACAGTCGCCGGACGGGGTTCGATTGTGGTGGTCGGAACAATCCGCCTGCTCCAATGAGAATTGAATACAATGCATTGAGAGGAAGCGTTGTTGTCGTCGTACCACTATATATTTATGTGCGAACAATAAAAGAAATTTCGCTTCTGCCTTCGGCCGGATTCGATTTTGGTCTTTGCCACAACGGTTGAATGGTGTAGGATGGTTAGATGGTTGGTCGGTCGGTTCGTTGTTAGGCAGGCAGTGGTTATTTTTAGAAAATGACACGACCGTAAGTAGGAAGAAGATCCTTTTGTGTGAATTTTCATTATTGTGTGAAATCGAGTTGTTTGTCGAAACGATATTACATTTTAAAAGAGATGTTATTTTTAACTTGCTCGTTTGTGGATGCGTTTTCATTCTGATTTATATGTGTGACAACTGATGATAACAAATGGGTTTATATTTTATGCAGGTATATCGTCACACGTATCACTGAAGAGCATTTTCATTACATTGGGTTCCATTTCAAAGACGATGCAAAATAAAACAGTTCAATGAACTGAACCGCCTTGAAATAAATCCACATTTTTAAATTTTATAACATTCAGCATTGCGGAAATCACTATCATTCTGTTTTGTAACTTAATTATCCAAGCCGTGAAATATTTATAAAAATAAAAACTTTTTTTTAAATAATTAACAATTCATAAAAAGATAATAATTTATCTGCAAATTAACAATTTCGATATAGGAATAGTTTGATAATAAATGTTTCTTTCTTATTTTTATCAATTATCAAAGTTCGAAAAATACTTTTCGGAAAAGTTTAATACAACAATCTGTTCTCGACACCCTTACATGCTAATCGCTTAAACATTTTCGATGAAAGTTTATGTGCAACATCTGGTAAACAAAACCTGATACTAATTATATTTTAATGTACAACAGCAAAATAAGAAATAAGTCAACAATATCGTAAAAACAACATTAAATTCTGGAAAAAATGTATTTATATTTTAAGAGAGTTTCTAACTAATTATTTTTATATAAATATTCAATATTAATCGAAAGTAATATCTAAAGATTTAATTAGTTTAAATAATTTAGAAGAACATTTTTATTTGTGAATATTAATTATTGAAACATGTTTTCAAAATTTCTCAAATAATGTTACAATGTTAATCTATGATTAATATTGTAAATAGAATTAATATTTAATCGAAAATCAGATTAATTAATTTTATTTTTTCATTAAAAAATGTTGTTTCATACACACATGACGAAATAATAGAAGTGAATCCGCGTTGATTGTTAAAGAATAAATTCGTAAATTAAACATAAATAATAATAATAAAGTACATGTTATACAAGTCAGTTTAAACTCGTTAAAAACGTTTATCATGCATGCGAAACGTTTTATTCGTACTGGCCATAAATCTGTACACAGACTCCGTTAAACTCTCGGTTCGAGATGAACATTAGCTTACAACAGTATGATGCGGAGAGATTTGAAAATGTTTCCTTACAACATTCTTGTATAACAATTGTTTCGCGATAATGACAAACGCTACTAACTCGTAGCGTAGCGTTTCTCACAAGGCATTCTGTTCATTTCGTGGCATACTTTTTGTGGATTCTTTAATGTCACAGATGTATATATATATATATATATATATATATATATATATTTATTTATGAAATAGTTTATAACAAACTTCACTTGAACTTCGTTCCTTTAGAATATAGATCCAATCGTTGCGATAAATTTGACAGCTTTGTTTTACTTTAAATCAGATTTAATTCACTGTATCTTTAAAATCTTTTCTTTATTTTAAATGAAAAGTTAATCGCGCAAATAAAAATAAAATCTGGTAGCTATAAAACGGATAATTCGCTAGTCAGTACAAGTGATACTTGGGAATACATCGGATTTAACGCCGTGTAAAACAATAAATATAAAAAAAAATGTTCATCCTCGAAATATACCATGGAAAAACATACTTTTAATCAAGTATTTTTATGCGCGCTATAAAAAGCTCACGTATCATTAAAAATTGTCGATACCGGTTACGATATGTCGAACTCGATACGACCCGACAGTGTCATAAACATGAAAGAGAATAAAAACGTCATCCAATTTCAATATTTTTATCTGTCTGATGGATTGATCTTTAAAATGGGGAAGTCGGGGACATGTGATACGGACGAACACGGTTTGGAAATGTGGGCATTAAACGAAAATGGCATCTTTTTGTATCGATCCGTTGTTGTATTTATGATGTTTCAATAACACACTGATATGGAATGAAGTTGTTATCAATGTTATATCAAATGCTGCATAATTAGTTTTGTACTACCCTTTTTTTTAAAAAAACCGTTTTAGTTTGCTTTTTTACGAAGGGGCTAACGTTCAAACAGCAGCTGTCGGAAAATGTTGAACAAATCATACAGCTTTATATTGATTATTTTTAATATTTGCGATATCGTTCATGAACAACTAGAGGTAATTTTACAGTAAACTAATCATCATATAAACATTAAATATATCATTTTTATATGAGAAAAAGTTGTGATGAAATTATTAAAAATTAAATTGAAACCCGCAAAAATTAAAAGTTTACAAAACTAGTATTAAAAGAATAAAAAATTGTTCTTCTTTTTTAAAGTTTTTTCCATAACATGACAACAATGGATTTTCATTATAATTAATCAATATATATAGAAAGTGATCTGAAACCTGCAACCTTTTACCAATAAAACTAAATTAATAGAATTATAGTTGGAAAATTATCAATATATCCTAAACTAACAAAACAACTAAGTTAAGATAGACCAATCCAATAACTTTAATAGTAATTATGTACAGGTCATAGTACACCTACAGGCAAATTATTATTCCTTGAAGCGAAACACAAATTCTGTCAAAGCATTCAATTATAAATTACATAAATATAGACATATATATATATATATATATATATATATATATATATATATATATATATATATATATATATATATATATATATATATATATATAGTTAAATATTTGATAAAACTTCTATATTTTTCCATACCAACAATTCTTGGCTACGAACAATGTATAAATTTTATATAGAATAATAATAATAATAACGGGCTTCAACGGAAATAGAATAAAACATATGTTTATATCCCATACGTCGTAAAACGGAAACAATAAAATGCTTCAATAAAGAATGGACGTTTCCATATTTTAGTGACACTTGTGTGAAAATATATTTTTTTATTTGACGAATATAAAAATAATTCGTTTTCGACTTAACAGGAATTATTACAGTGACTCTAATTTTATTTATTATCGCACATTAACTACAGATCTATTAATGTTGTTAATAAAATAAAAATTCATATGTTGTTGTATTCGTTAATATTTTTATTATTTGGTATTAATAATTAAACGTGCTCCACTGAAAATACTGTCAACATGTACTTATTTTAAGTTTATGACACTGATTGCACCGACTAATCAAACATATTACATGATTGAGATCTATATTCAATACATTTTTTTTAATTCATAACAATGATCGTATTGGAAAACAATAAGATAAATATTGAAACACATTTGTTCTCAACCATATTTCTTTTTTATTAATTTCGAATATGCGCTCGAAGTTATCATAGAATGTAATTCTGTATTCCAGATGTGAATTGAAACAGTAATAATAAATATTCTGTATAGTTTCTATATCGGGTAAGGTGCATTGCAGATTGTAAACAATGGGGTACAACGTGAGTGTTTTGTATATATATATATATATATAATAAAAACTTCAGATAAATATACACGCCATATTTTCTATTACACTAAAACCAGTATTAATAAAACCAGTATTTTTATATACACAATTTCTTACAAATTCATATAAAAAGTAATATGTCCATTAGAAAAATGTACTCTGCTTTTTAAAAGGGTATTAATGATAGCTTTTAAAATAACGTTTTAATTAGTTTCAGTTTGAAACACTGCATTATTTAAAAAAATTGAGTCTATAACGTATTTATAAATATATATATATATATATATATATATATATATATATATATATATATATATATATATATATATATGTAGAATGTGATAAGTAAACGAATTATTAATTCCATAAATAAATTTATGGAATTAATATATTCCATAAAGTGATATTTCCATAAAAAATATTAAAATTTTATAACAGAATAATACATTTCGTGACATGTGTAGTTGTTAGTTTACTCAAATCGCATTACACAAACGTTTTTCATGTTTTTAAATGTATTTTTAATTTTTGGATTTGCACAAATCAACATCAGTTGGTTTATAATGTACACATTGATGAATAATGGTGATAAATATTCAACGTTTAACACATTATAAAACAACACATTCAAAATGAAAATGCTACATAGTCATATGCATTGTGTAAATAGAAAGATCTGTGAAAACGTTTCGACAACTATGTCGTGAAAATGATGATTCCGTAGATATTATTTAATGGTTTTTTTTTAAAAAAAATATTGCACCTTATCTGTTTTAAACGGTGCTGATTCTCAAACATTTCTAATTATTTTTTTTATGTTGATGTACTCGATTTGTAACGAACATTTTCTTTGATTATAATTTATTGATTGTTTTTATGATAGAAACAGTTATATTTGTTGAGATATGAATATTTTCTTACATTTTTGAAAATTTTACAAAGATTTATATGTTTAAAAAACTTGTATTTACAGCTTATTACATACATACATACATATATATATATATATATATATATATATATATATATATATAAATATATATATATATATCCATTTACAGATTAGTAAAAAAAGAATAAGTTATTTTTTAATAAAAAAAACATTCTTCTCATATATGACTATGTTTACTTCGACAAATAAATTCTACTACAATTTTTTTTCTGATCAAAAATGTTCAATTTAGTGCTTTGATAATGCTGGTATTTAAATACACATAGGCAAGAATTAAAAATGATCATTAATCATTAATTTATGAAACAATTATAATTGTTGGGATGAAAAAGAGTTCAAATTTTGAAATATGCTTCTGCTTTTAAGTGACGACATTCCTATATACACCTTTCTATTTACACAAATCTAGTATCATTACTGAAATATATTGTTTAAATTTGACCATCTAACGATTTCGTTCCTGTCACAAACATTCGTGTACACAATAACGTTTCTGATACAAAACACTGTATAATAAAACATACATTCTTCGTTAGTTACGGTTTACATAAAAAATGTTTTAAATCTCTTACTAAATCTATTTAAACGCGATTGAAAATCTTAAAAAAAAATTATTCTGTACACAATCCGATTAAAATAAACCCGTTCCGAGTGACAAACAATGAATAACACTTATAAAATTTTTCTAGTTTTGCGAAATAAGCGCGCGTAAATAAAGTTGAACGTTGTCTGTGACACAGGCGAAACTTTCTCCGGAAAATTAAACGAGATTGTACAGATAAAAGCTTTTTGTTAAACGGAAGGTATGATTCTAGTGGATACAAGAGCTGGCACTTATCTGCAGGATACATGAGCTATGAACATTGGTCTAGGGGCGCGCCAGGGGACACAATCCGATCCGGAAATTAATTTTATCCGGTCCGCGACCTTTTAGTTCCACGCCGATATAAACCAACCGCCACGACATTTGTGAACGGTTTCTATGTGTCTCTATATACATATAGAGACATTACGATCGCTTACATACATACATGTATATGTTCGTAGTTACTTTGGATCGAGATGTAATTACGAATGTGCCTTATTGATACCTACGGGTAATATACACACACACACATATATATATATATATATATATATATATATATATACATACAAGTGTATGTGTGTGTGTTCTAGTATCTATATATTTGGTCCGAATTTAATTATGCACGATAGTGAAGCCAATTTCGGTTTCTGTGAACAAATTTAAGTCCCTCTTAATTCATTTCAGATTATTACGTACTCAAACCCATAAACATATATCTCTAAATCTTATATATATATATATATATATATATATAAGTACAAATTTATTTTTTTTTAATAAATAGTATTTTCTAAAAACGTATTATTTATAAAATGATTAACATTCAAATATAAACGTACATGAATTTAAAAATTATACGTAATGAGTTCTCAAGATATTTACGTATATAGAAAAGCTGTAAGAAGTGTGCTTTTTTATAGAAAAAAATATAGAAAGAGCAGGTATATGAAAAGCATTAGTTTTGCTAATATCTTTCGAACTTCATAGTTTTTTTTACCGAGAAATCTGAATAAACTATTTTCATATATTCAGATTTATTTAATGATCTTATCTACAATTAAATTAAAAAAAAGAAAACAAAATTTTCAAATACTTTAAATATAATGAAAAAAAGAACATCAGACGTGGAACAATTGTCCTTTTCATAAAATGTTTAATCTTATTATCTTAAAACACAATTCTGTTAAAATCAGTTGATTTTTCTAGAACAAAAGATTTACTTTCTTTCAGATATTGATTTTAAATTGCAATTTTCCATTTTTAAGAATATATGATTTGCATTCATTTTTCAGTATTAATTATTTATCTGCTTACACAAAAACGAAATTTAATATTACATTTACTCTAGTTTTATATAAACTTGTAGTTAATTCGTAGTAAACTAATATATTTACTTCACTATTTACTTGTCAACATGTATGAAAATACATCAAATATTAATAATATTTAAAATATTCTTGCTTATGTCAGTAAGTTCAATAACAAGATGAATAAGTGTATCGATAAGTGTATAGATGAATAATATACTTATAGATAAAAAATAAAAAAAACACACTAAAAACGTACAAATAAGTGAAAAATTTCTTTCCTAAAAATATTTTTAGGTAATGTTTTAAAACATTTTATTTCAAGTACACATATATACACACACACACATATATATATATATATATATATATATATATATATATATATATATATATATATAATTTAAAAGTAAAAAAAGAAGAATATCAGTCAAATGTATACACAAATAAAAAATAAGGTAAAGTATAAAAGTTTTTAAACTAAACGGAAGTGTATATCAGACTGTTGATAACATAAAGTTTGCGATAATATCTATCTATGTTCCTACACAACAATAACAAAGCACTCTTCAAATATTACGTTCTTTTCAACATTTTCTCATCGTTTTAGTTTTCTAAAGCTCATGATTTACATGTTTTTATGTTACTATTACGTTCAACTGAAATCTGGAACTTCAAAAATTCTTTTGCATACCTTCAATTTAGATGTTCACTCGAATATTATACAAACATACATATATATATATATATATATATATATATATATATATATATTATATATATAGAGAACCTTTCATACTACAGATGATATTACTCTTTCATGTTATTAAATTACAGAATTTATCATCTGGTCTTAATAGCAGAAAATCTATTTCAAACATTCAACTTATCTTGAAATTAAATTATATTTAAATCTTTTATATTTTAATAGACGTAAAATATCTGTACAGTATGCTTCCATAAAACCAAAGTACTTTTAAATATTTAAAAGAAAAAACGAACATTTAATAAATATTTTTTTGAAAAAATATAAATGCGACTAATACTTAATTTACTGTTATGAATACTGATTGAACATTCATCTTAAATGTGTGTACTCTTAGAGAACACATTTTAATCGCCATGAATTAACTTAAATACAGTCTTACAAGAGTATGAATATTAATTGCCATTGTTATCAGGAGTGTATGTATATTAATGCACAAAGTTGTAAACCTGCCTTGAATATAATATCTCTAATGTGTGTGTGTACATGCATATTGCTGTTTCAGATTGAGTTTACATACTTTATGTAGTTTTAATTTGTAACTCGAGTTGATGTGCTCTTGGAGATAGTTGTTTAAGTCAACAAACACTGTATTATATTAATTATACGTGAAGGCTTGCATTTCTGGAATATCATAGACTGTATTTTCGTTTCATGTATATATAAAGGAAAATCAACGTATGGTGTAAATTTATAAGCGGGACGATATTTGTTTTTTTTTTATTTTAATGGTAATACTAAAAAGTGTACTGAAAACACAATATCAACAATTTAAAGTGCACGTAGTGTATTTGTAGTCTGAAAACTATCCGCATTTAAATACAAGTTGAATCGTCCTTAATTCAAATAGAATTAAAATGTATTTCACGATAAAACATCGTTTAGTTTTCTGAAACAACACAGATGCTCAGTTGAAAATACGTTTTGTTTATCTTTCATTTAAGTTTGTAATTATTTTAAAATTTTTCTTTTTGTATGATGTTTGTCTTTCCAGAGAATTTCAATGAACTTAATTTCCATAATTTTAATTTCAATGGTACAGACATTTTTAATATAAATAAATAATATTTCTTTCAATTTCCTTTGGTGAATATTTTTTTTAAATTTAGATTTGTACGTACGAGTGTGTACGAATTCAGAATGTTTTTGTACAAACAGAAACGTGTACATGCGTGTGTGAATATACATAAACTGATATTTGTGATATGTTGCATTTAGTTTAGATTCCCTAAAGCTATTAACAACAGAACACCTTTATGACACTTTGACAGAGTTTATAGAAAGCATTCATAAGGGAATCTGACGGATTGAGGTTTATTCAGCTCGTACAGTAAATTTATTCACACGAGGTAGTAAACACATTCATGAAATAAAATAGATCAGAAGATCAGACTGGTAAAATTTGTCATTTCGTATTGTATTTCATAGGCTAGAATTTTCCTCGAGAAAACTGGCACTCTTTAGAGAAATTTTTATTTTTCTGAACATTAATTCGTATTCATAATATTTTATATTTTATTTCTGTAACCAATAGACTGTTCAATAAAAATATCTAAAATAAAAGTGTTTTAATCATTTTTCAATTATTTTTTTCCCGTAACACGATCTAGATTTTCTTACTAACTTTTTCATATTAAAATATTATAAAAGGTCACATGTTTACACTTGGTGAACTGTAACCACAAAACTTGTCAAAACATCGACACAGTTTCAAAAGAGAAAATAAACCTCAAAAAGGTGTATTCGCTTCAATATATTTATAAACACTCATCAAACATACATGAGCACACGCACATTCATATACATATACATATATGTATATATGCATATATATATATATATATATATATATATATATATATATATATATATAAATATGAGGAGAGAGAGAGAATATGTTTTTGCAGGCGTGTGTGTGAATATATTAAAATGTGTGTCTCATACATATGTGAAACGTATGTTGTTTTCAGATACAGTACGGTTGAATCCATTACATTTCGAAACTTTTCTAGTTTCAAAGCGCACGTTCTATTTTGATATTCTTTTGAACTCGACATGTATGGAAATTGATATTGTGCTATGTTTTAAAATTCATGGATGACTTCCTAAACGTTGTTTGATATATCAAATTCTTTGATCAGTATTTTTCTGTGCAATCTTTACTGTCTATTTCTAATGTATAAAAACAGTATGTAAATAAAAAAGAACTCAATGCAGAAACATATAAACAGGATATGATTTATATTTCCATATTATAACAAACGAAAACGTAATTATTGTTTTTTTTTATTATTATAGAATGTATGCTTTTATATTCAACAATTATATAGAGAGTATGTAGCATTAAACAGAATATAAAATGTTTTATAATAATAAAAAATAAACTCTTGTAAAAATGATATATAAAATTATGTTAACAATTTATCGTGCTTATTAAAAAAAATATAATATTTCATTATATAAATTATTATATTTTGTTAATGTTCGCGAGAAAACACTTTTATCAGCGTCAACTGGAAAATAGATTCAATGTCAAAACCATGATAAAATCGCAGATACAAAATATTTCAAAAGTAAACAAAGTGATAAAACTGATCACCGCTCCTCCATTTATCATTTTTCTAGCGTTCTCTTGTCTCTAAATCCTTTCTTTATCGAGCACGTGCTTTTCAGCCTTTTGGAGCGATCATATGACGTGACCTTGCATATATATTTAGAAAGGGTCAATGCCTTTTGCTAGTGTTACAGTGACATAACAAAAAAGGTACTGGAAACAGCCCTAACTCTACCGTATCGTATTCGATGTCGTTCCTGCGTTAGTAGACAGAATATTTTCTAAAGATTGACGGGCTTTTAAACTGTTCAGCTTTCGACATGCATGTAATTATTTTAACGTTGGCCTAGAGAATGAAAATGTTAAAAGTTTTGCTTCTTTATATAAGTACAATGGCAGTTTAATCTATTGTTATATGTTTAACACTTCACAAGTAATTATAATACCATATAAAATTATTATAAATATTTTTATGCTGTCATATATATCTATATATACATATATGTGTGAATAAATAAATAATAATTTCGGTATTAATGAAAACATTGATGCATTATCAAAAATATATATATAAAATATAAAAGAATGCACAAGTAATTAATTACCGATTTATTAAATGTAAATATTAGTAATAAAAATACAATTATTGCTTATACAATTCAAAATATATAAATTATTGAAATAGCATTTGAATTTTTCTTGAAAAATGTCTTCATTTACACTTTTTGTATTTCATTATTTATATTCACTATTTCAAAAGAATACTTTATTGATTTTTTTTAAAGTATATATATATATATATATATATAATATGAAGTACAGTCTAAACGGAATATTTTATTTATTTTAAGCGAACCGATTAACAAAATTGTCATAACCAGGCATTCAAAAATGATACAACACACTAATTGACGAAATTAATTTCAATGAAAAATAATTCAAATCACAACACTGTCAATAATAATACGTACACTCGATCCGTAACGCATTTTAACGATCAATTTAAATGCAGAACTGAAAATCCATCGCCTGAATACAGTGACATACCATCACAATAATTCAGTCTCATCAGTTATGAATATATTTTCAATAATATTCGGAGCGTAATCCTTTTATCTCGGCGATTAAATCGGCTATAGTTGGAGAGTGAGTTCGTTGTACCAACGATGAACGAACGGATGGATGAACGGACAGACGGACGGGCGAACGACCGAACGGACGGACGAGTGGATGGTCAAACTGTAGCATGCTGACCCAAATAACATCTCTGTGACACATATCATGAAAATGTACCTCTTGTGCGAACTTTCATGACGCAATCGCTTGCGGCCAGGCTACAGACAGTCTACCGTTGAGTATATAAATTCGTTTGAATTAACTGTCCCACGATGGATAATACGTACCCTTACTTAGTGTATATATATATATATATATATATATATATATATATATATATATATATACTTGTATATATACTTGTACATATACTTGTCGCTTTTAGGTAACCGTAGTCTCTTTGTGGTGTTGTACCTTGCTTTCACATCAAGACGAAATTACAAATGTCATGTGTGTACAGAGAAATAACATGATTTCAAAATGGGAAATACATTGAGGGTTGTTTAACAGACGATCGACTATGCTATATAAATTTATTTACATCACTTTTAATTTGAGACAGAAATTGACTTCTATTCGACATGCATTAACAAATATATAATCTCATTATCATTGTTCACAAATTTTAATGGTTATCAGAAATTTTATAATTTTCAATTTATATATACATTTAGCTAATTAAGATTCGGAAGCTTATTGATCGCGTTTTTAACGAAAAAGAATATATAAAATACATTGTGAGCTCTGAAACGATCTTTATGATCGTTGAATAGCAGCTCTTCGTTAAAATCACTCGACTGATTTTAAGTTCTTGTTTACTTATAATTAATAACATTTCAATTCTTTATTTACAATAACACAGTATCAAAAATAATATACTGATCAGGTTTTCAATTGAAACAAAACATTTCGTGTAAAAAAATGTTTTTCCTAATATATTAAAAAATCACAGTTTTTTTTAATACAAATATTTTTATTATGGCACAGATTTTTTTTATTGTTTTACTCGGTTTTGTTTTTTAATTTTCTCTATTAAATTTTTTTGTGGATGTTTATGAATAAATTCATAATTCCATAATGAATAACATTCTTTTGGCATTAATTATTATTGCATGGTACAAAAGTTTTTTTAACATTTTTTTTTATATTTTATATCCATATTATTATTTAAATACAATTTTATATAAATAAATCTACTTATTTTTATAAAAAATTTTTGATATGATCAACCGACATAAAATTTACTATTTAATTAAATTATACACAGAATTTATCAATTAATTACAGATATTAATTAAATTTATAAAACACTAACAGTTTTAATATGCTTATTCTCTTTTTCTAATGTATTGATTTGAAAAGAATTCCATAAAAGTATTTTTTTTAATACATTAAAGGAAAAATGTGTAGCAATTCAGCCATACAAACAAAATTTGTTCGGACCTCCATATCCGACATAAACGAACAAATTCATTTATCAATTTTATGTGTTTGTTGTCAGCAGAAAGTCTTTATCTCACTTGACAGTTATGTGAAAAAAAGCTAATTTAAGCGTAATATAACATCGATAGATTTAATTGTGTGTATTTTTCATAGTAAAAATGAAGTAATTTCGGTACGAACGTTGTAAAAGCATAATTATCTTGATAATATACATTTTTTCATTACTTGTAAAATTTTAATAAAATCTATCAGTCAACAGATTCATGCATTTTTTGTTGTTAAATAATTAACGTTATTTTTTCGTTGCATGTTTAATGATAAAAAGAGGAGCCTATCACAAATTTACACGTAATCATTTTTCAAATTGAGAGGAACACTCTGCATTATTCAATAAAGTTTAAATTGTTTCACACACCGGCTTGATTAAAAAGTCATAAATTGTTTAGACTCTTTTTAATTTATTACTTTATTTCCCGAAGGTGTACTAAAATAGGCATGAATGTATCTGAATTATCATGTAATCAAAATACATTTCACAATCGTTGTTGTTATATTTCGAATAAAATTTCAATGAAATTTTATTCCAAAGTAAATATATATTCAATGGAACTGTTGATATTTATAAATTAAACTAGCAGCACCCATCTGTAATACATAAATGGTATATATTTTTTCATATCTAATTCTTATAAATAAAGTTATTTTATTCAAAAAAATCTTCAGACAGATACAGTTGAATTAAAAGTTAAACATACTAAAAATGTAATATTTTAAATAACTTTTTTTTAAATTCACTTATAAGTATATCTTTACATTTACTTTATTTACTGTATCAAGTCTGGTGACAATTATTCTTATTTATGATTATATATATATATATATATATATATATATATATATATATATAAAGTAAAATAACTTTTCGAATTATTCAGCAAATAAAACTGAGAATAAACGAAACAGTTTACGCAAAATGGAATTATTTTGAAAGAATCTCATTTTCTTTAAAGCTTAACAGTAGACAAAAATATTTAACCCGACGTATTTGAATACTTCACGAATACAAAGGGAAATTTTTGTTCTAAAAAAAAGAAAACGTTCTCTTGTTTAGATTTGACACATTTTTTTAGTTTTCGGAATAATTTATTTAGTATATTACAATATTTATCAAAAAATACAAAGCGGTTCACTAAAATATTCAAACGAAAATGTATCTTTTTTATATTTTAACTCCTTTTTGTTAAATCAGGATAATTTGGAATGTATTGTAAAATATGTCTATAATGATAACTAGTCAATATTTTTCAACATTATATTTATAGTATGATTTACAGATATATGCTATAGATTAATTAGATATATGACAGAATGTAGATTAATTTTGTTTAACTTTTCATCGAACATTTGTATTGAGAATTGGTGAATGTTGTTCAATCCACTGACAGAAGTCGTATTAAAATAAAAAAAAAGTGTTTTTGTGTAAAGTATGAAGATTTTGTTGGTTTAACAACAATTCAAAAAAATTTAGTGTGATAAATAACTCTGTCAAATATGTATGTTGATATACCTATGATACCTCCCAAATTTATTGTTTCCTATCTTTAAAAAATCCGACTAAAGTTCGAAACAAATATTAAGCTTAATATTAGTTTTCTTTTCAGTAGAAGTTTTTTTTACATAAAGCATAATACAATTATAATAATTAGTATGAATAACGAACAATAATAGTAACTGAAATTTGAAAGTACGGAATTCTTCATTTTAAGTGCTCGCTAGTTTTAATTATGTACAAACACAGTATGTACAATTATTATAAAAAATAATTTATTACTAACTGTTAAAATAATTAATACCGCTGAAACGTATAATAATATTAAAAAGACATTATTTATACTGTGACAATTATAATCAACTGTCAGACTAAATTATCTTAAGAAGAAATATATTATTTGTATTTATATCACGTTTTAGTTTTTAAAATATTCATATTAACAAGTCTGATTAAATTTAAAAACAATATACAACTTTATGAATATAATACATCTACACACACATATATATATATATATATATATAAACATAAATATTACAAAGCATTCAAATGTGCCTTAATTGTGTTCTAACAACGAACTACTTGAAATTGTAAACATGTACACTATTTTCATAGAAAATTATTCAGTAACAAATTAAACTGACGTCGCATATATATATATATATATATATATATATATATACATATATTTATACAGGAGCGGATTATCCTAACTGGGGGCGCTTGGCGGTAAAATTTACGGAATTAGTTTAGAACTGAACATAAAATTGAATATCAATCTAATATCACATAATTCTTCACCCAATGGATTTTAGCCGAAAAATTTTTTTAAATCAATTTCCGTTTTTTTACCATGAATATGACCTTTTATGAACATAAAGATGTGAAACAAGCATTAAACCAATTTTAAACTCCTAGAAAATATTTTTTGTGGTCGGAATAAGATTAGAAATGAACATAAAATTGAATATCGATTCAAATATCGCATAATTATTATTCCATGTGCCGTTTTTTGCATGAAACATATTTGTTATGTTTATTAGATTCGATCTGTATCGAAAAAAGTTCATTTTTTAGACTTTTGATTTTTAGTCGAAAAAAACGTCAAGGTATACCCCTTAGATTTAGGCCGAAAATTTTCAAGAAAAAAATTTTCATTTTTTTACCACAAATCCGTTCTTCTATGAACAAAAAGACGTGAAATAAGCATTAAACCAATTTTAAACCCCTAGAAAGTATTTTTTAGGTCATAATAAGCTTAGAACTGAACATAAAATCGAATATCGAATAAAATATCACCTAATTGTTATCCCGAGCTTCGTTTTTCACATGAAACCTATTTGTTATGTCTATTAGATTCGATCGATACTAAAAAAAGTTCAGTTTTTAGACTTTCGATTTTTGGTCGAAAAAAACGTCAAGGTGTATACCTTGAATTTTTGCCGAAAAATTTTTAGATCTTGATTTTCATTTTTTTACCACGAATCCGTTCTTTTATGAACAAAAAGACATAAAACAAGCATTAAACCAATTTTAAACCCCTAGAAAATATTTTTTGTGGTCGGAATAAGATTAGAAATGAACACAAAATTGAATATCGATTAAAATATCGCGTAATTCTTATCCCAAGCTGCAGTTTTCGCATGAAACCTATTTGTTACATGTATTAGATTCGATCTATACAGAAAAAAATTCAGTTTTTAGATTTTCGATTTTTGGTCGAAAAAAACGTCAAGGTATACCCCTTGAATTTAGGCCGAAAATTTTCAAGAAATAAATTTTCGTTTTTTTAAAACGAATCTGTTCTTTTATGAACAAAACGAAGTAAATACAAGTATTAAACCAATTTTAAACCCCTAGAAAGTATTTTTTGAGGTCGTAATAAGCTTAGAACTGAACATAAAATCGAATATCGAATAAAATATTACCTAATTCTTATCCCAGGATTCGTGTTTCGCATGAAATATATTTGTTTTATCTATTAAAATCGATTTAGAGTGAAAAAAAATCATTTTTTACATTTTCGATTTTTAGCCAAAAAAAACGTCAAGGTATACCCCTTGAATTTTGGCCGAAAATTTTTTAGAAATCAATTTTCGTTTTTTTGCCATAAATATGTTCTTTTATGAACAAAAAGACGTAAAACGAGCATTAACCCAATTTTAAACCCCTAGAAAGTATTTTTTGTGATTGAAATAAGCTTAAAACTGAACACAAAATCGAATATCGATTCAAATATCGCATAATTCTTATCACAAGCTTCGTTTTTCGCATGAAACCTATTTGTTACGTGTTTAACCGCCACTATTAACGTATTTGTATGATATTTTAAATTGGCTTGTTATTTTTGAGATCTTCAACGGAGCTCCTCTCACTCAAGGAGCCCCGGGCGACAGCCGATTGCGACCTCAATTTAATCCGCAACTGTATATATATATATATATATATATTATATATACATATATATATATATATATATATATATATATATATTTATATATATATATATATATATATTATATATACATATATATATATATATATATACACAAATATATACGAATAGAGTTCCTATTAAAAAGAATTACAAGAAAATTACATACACCACCAAAACTTGAACGTAACGTTACCTTTATTTGTAATTGTAATGTATAATTACATTAATAGCTTATTTAGAACATGAACATGATATAATAATTTTCCTGAATAATTCGAAATAATCGAGCTTCAAGTAAAAAAATAGAATTTAATAAAATCTCATGAGTAAAATCAAGAAAACATCAAGATAGTAATCATATAAAGTTGAATAAATTGGCTAAATAAGTTTTAATGCAGACTCGTTTGTTTTCAAATATGTTTATCTTTTTGTTTGATTTTTGCAAGTTTTTTTAATTCTAAAATAAAATTTAACAATATAATATTTCAAATTACAATCTAATTAAACCATTTTCTTTAATTTCTTAATAAATCTTTCTTAATAACAAAATATAATCTTTAAAAAATAATAAAATATAATCTTTCTTAATAAATAAAATTAAAAAAAAGTATATCAAATTTAAAAATTGGTAAAAGTGTATGTTGTTTTTGAAAAGAATTTCTATTAATTTTAGTAAAATTAAATGTAAATGTAAATGAAACGAAGTACAAGAACGTGTACCTGTTTTATTTTTCAATAAGATGCATACAGTATGTAAGTTATGAATACCTCTATTCACTGCATCTACAATAGTCGACATGTTACTATTTATCTTTACTTGTAAGAAATTTCTGTTATTTGAAATATCGTTTTTTTTTGCAATGAATTTTTCAATATTTTTCATTCTATACAAGCGATATAGGTACACTTGTAGATCTCATAATAACTTTTAACTTTTTTACACAGAATGTAATGGACTTGAAAATTGTTTACCTATTTGTTATATTCCAATAAATACTTTACAAAGAAACATATTTTTCGTTTTTATTCATTTTCAGATACTTTCTTGATATACAAAAACTTTTTAAATTTTCTTTTTAATTTTTTGTTTTATTCTTTTATAAAGTTTATATTTTTCAATATACATGCTTAACTTAGACAACTATTTTTTATACTTTAGTAGTTTTAATAGTTTCAACGTTGGATTTCTAGCAAATGTACATTTTCAATTTTTTAAAGTTCTTCTATATATATATATATATATCAAAAGTTATAAACGTATTCTAAAAGTATAATTTCATTCTTCAATTAAATAACTTTACAGTGAACAACTACGACTTCTCATTAAGATATATAATAAAACCGAATATTTCAATAATGAAAAATGTCTCTATCTTCGTCTGGAAAACTAAAAAGTGAACGAAGAAACTTTTCGATATAAAAATACATCGTAAAAGTAATCTAAAACATGAACTGTAATTTCACTGCAAATGTATTCATTTTGATTGCCTCCAGGACATCATTAGCGTGCGCGCTCGCTAAAAAACGTGACATTCCCACACAGTTAACATCGACTCTTATCAAAATACACACCCGAGAAGTTTTTTATATCTGTCACGTTCAGATTTATTTAGATGCAATTTCGTAATTATCGAAATATTGTCAACAAACATATAAAGACAAGTATATATATATATATATATATATATATATATATATATATATATATATATATATATATATATATATATATTACACGCTGTGATATTCAATCTTCTTCAATTACGTTCTGACGTTTCGCACAAGTGCTGAAATGCGGAACTCGTGTTTTATTTACGTCATGTACTGAAAATATTGACGTTTTAATTGCTCCTGGCAGTTCATTTTAAATCTATATTTTATTTTCGTTATTTCAGTTCTATTTATGTTAATCTGTATGTAGTCGCAATTAGTATTATAATTACATTCTGTTTATAATTGAGTTTGAATAATTAAAATTCGAATTAAGTTTCATATTAATTCGTACAGTTGCGAAATGCAAGAAAAAAGAATTCACAATTACATTTCAATTTAAACTTCGTCGCGAACAAATTAAATAACTAACTCAAAATTGTATTTATAGAACTGTGTTTTTTAAGTTGACTTTTAATCTAATCAGCAGGCGAGTAAACTTTTAAATTAGTCATTGATTGATTTTAATTAGGTCTTGTGTTACAATTGTACAAACTCGTGAAAATGATATATGTTTCTATAGTTTATTGTAATCAAATGGTATTAATAATCAATTCGTACACTTTTATTTATTAACTTTCATTAGAACATTTACTATGTTGGAAAAAATGTTTTTAATATGATAAATAAACAGCATGTAATATGGATAATGACAGTAACGATAGAAGACACTTTTTCTAAACTTTATAGCCTTTACAGGAGAGTATGATTTTTACCTTGTAACTCAAAAAAATATTGAATATTTCTTTGTGCTTTTCAAAATATAATCAAAACAAATAGAATTATTTTATAAAATATATTAAATACATATCTAGATTTATAATTTTTCAAAATATGAAATTGTATTTAACACGAAAAAATACTGTTCAAGTAAATTCAAAACATGAAGAGCTGACAAAATACAAATAAACAAAGAACTAAAAAGGTTCATATGAAAATAAAATTTGTTTACTACAAAATTTCATATATACACACATAAATTCATATTATATTATACATACATATATATATATATATATATATATATATATATATATATATATATAAGGATAAACATTGTTCGTCGAAGTATGTAGTTATAAGTTTGTTTTGTAACTCATTTTCATTCCAAACACGTATGCTATTTGTGAACTTTGCGAGGTCAAACACATAATTTTTTTCAGGATACCACGAGTGCATCGTTCGGTTATTTTTTATCTCTTAAATAACTCAGTTGCCAAATTATCTTTCTGAAGTCGGTTGTGTTTCATACATATATAGGAAACTTTTAGTTTAGAAGAAATTTTATTAAGTTTATGTTTCAACGAAAACAAATAGACGAAGACGAAAATATTAATAAATAATGTAAATCTGAAAAGGTTTATCACTACACCTACCTATACTTACACACACACACATACATATATATATATATATATATATATATATATATATATATATATATATATGCACGATATGTATTCATAAAGAACTCCTACGGAAAAGAAAATACTCTTATATTACACAGTATTTTACAAAAACTAAGTTTAACTTTTCTGTCGTTTCCTTTATAGCATAATACATTTTGTATGAAGTGGAATTTAATAATTCCGCCACGAAATACTCTTGAGACTAATAAGAGCATAATTAAGATAGAGACTACACAGATTATATTCACAGAGAAAGAGGAGAATTCTGTTCTCATTTCTTATATTACAAGATTGATAAAATGTTATATTTAAAAATTATACAAAATAATGATGCCTTATAATCATATATATATATATATATATATATATATATATATATAATGTGTGCGAACAAAACATTTGTAATATAATTATTTGTTTTCCAACATAAAAGCAAAATAATATCAATATTCGATATGAATCTTTAATACAGTTACATTATTTAAGATAAATCTATGTCAAATTCAATAGTACATCATATTTTTGATATCTCGCGTACGATATACTAGTTTACTTTAGGCTATATATCCTTCGAAAGAGAATATCAAATCACTCCTCCATCTTCGAAATCTTATAAATATTATATGACGAGATGTCTTGTACGAAGATTGATATTTCCTTTGAATATGCTTCTTGAGATTTAATTATTTATTCATTAAGGCTTTTGTATTAAACTGCAATGCGTTGTATAAACGAATAAAAGACAATTGTATTTCATAATAGGATCGCAACTCTGCGTTGTATACTAATTAATTTGATTTCGAACGGTTATTTATATAGTTATCCCAAATATGTGTTTTTAGATGAATTGATAATTTTTATTAATCTGTATGACGTACTGTTTTTTCAGTTTTAATTTTTTTTTATACAAAATTAAGTTATTTAAAGAATTGTTTTCATTGCAAAAATGGATAAATAAATAATTTAACAATAAAGAAAGAAAATATTCCTCGAAAAATAATTATAAAATAGATAAACTAGTTCCTTTAAACTATTTCATGTTTTCTTTCAGTTGACAGGTGTTAACGCGCTCATTAAAATTATAATTAATAATTAAAAATTAAAAATAAATATGTTCCCTGGAAAACAACTCAAATTTAAGTATTTAAAAAAATTCCCTCTATGTAGAACTTTTTGAATAAGGAAAACAATTACAAATAACGATTTACGAATATAAAACTTTCATTATTTTCCAATTCTGATCTACTATTTTTCTATTTTTTAACTGTTCAGTATTTTATTCCCGTTTAAAATATATATTACATATTCTTATTTAATAAATTTATCATATGTTACACATATTCTAAAATCTAATAATGACTAGAAAGCTTTCAGAAATTTCAATTTAATATAACCACTCAATAGTAATAACACGAAACCTTTTATACAGTAAAGTACATTAATGTTCCTCTGTAACTATCACTTTCTCCGCTGAATTAATTTATTATATTTTTGTTTATAATTTAAAATGAATTATACAACTGTAACGATATTAATTTACTTGAATATCAAAATACACTTCCAATTAAAGACTTACTTTGAAATATGTTTTTGATATTATATATATATATATATATAATAAAAAAGAGAAAGCATTTTTATTAATTATTAAAAATGTTAATATAGGTATAATTGGAAAAAGTGTTAATTGTAATAATCATTTTTAATAATGAAACATGATATGAATTTACAGTTTTAAGACCAAACTTAAAGTAAATTTCTATTATAACTCGTTTAAACATACATTATTAATCAATATAAATGTAATTAATTAAACATGCTTTGATACATGTTCGAGTGAAATTTACAAGCAGACACATCAAATTCTTTTCACAAAAGTCTTTTTATAAAATAAATACACATTCGTGAACGTAAAACATATATGCATATAAGAATAAAAGAATTTCCTTCTTGAGTAATCGTAAATAATAAAAAAAATGTATTTATATTTACTGTTATCTATTAGATACGGTAAATCCAAACGTTTGTGTTTGATTTCGATTAGTGCGTTTAATATTTTAGTTTAGAATCCACTGCAACACTAGTGATTAATTGTAAACAACATGACAAACAAAATCAATTGCTGTAGACAATGAAACTTCATCATTATTTTGTTGTCGAGTACTTATTTAATTATCGCGAGAAATGAGAGCTAATATATTTTTATGTACACATAAAAGACATAATAGTATCAAGTTTCCGATCGATTACGTTCGAATACAATAAGTATTCATCGTAGGAAAGTTTGTGAACAATGGTGTATTTTATATTTCCTGCAAATGTTTAGACAAGATGGGAGTTAAGCTTTTCTGTTTATACAAACAAATTACTGAAACTTAGAAGAGAATTAAAGGCAGGTTTACAAGAATTTATCGAGATTATTGATCGTTATCTAAAACAAATATATTTGTAATATTTTTTAATTAAATGTGCATGGATTCGACAAGAGAATTATTTTAATGAAATCATAAAATGTTTA
Organism: Acanthacorydalis orientalis; assembly: GCA_034766995.1. NCBI lineage: Eukaryota > Metazoa > Arthropoda > Insecta > Megaloptera > Corydalidae > Acanthacorydalis > Acanthacorydalis orientalis. The sequence continues at coordinate 22,467,448 of CM068323.1, forward strand.
TTAATTATCTGTTTCTATCGCCTTTTTTTAGATATTCAATTAATAATTTTTCGAGAAACTTAATATCTACTGACTATAATATTTATATTTAATACACTGAATTAAAATCAGAAAGATCTGTATATATTTTATGATAAATAGAAGATGTTCTGAAAACGTTGTTACTGTTTTAATTAAAATAAAAGTAATAAAGGACAGTATTAAGTAAATAATTATAAAAATATATTCTGCGGAAATAGAACATTTTGTATCATTTCACACGGATCGATTTTTATAAATAAATAAAAAGAAACAAAGTAATTTTATCAAATTCTTTTGAACGTCTCATAAAGTATACATACAGAAGTAATCTGATTCTCAGAAAATCTATGTAGAAAATATCCGCAATCCGTAGTTAGAGAATTAATGAAAAAGGATAGGATCATCGGACATGCTCCGCGAGCATAACAATTCTTCCGTCTTGACATAGAGTTCAAGAATAAGAAAACTTTTCTATTTAAAGAAAAGTGCACGTCGCTTTCGATGACAACTCGGCTCTTTCTGGCGTGCACGGCACGAGAAGGAATGTGACCGAATACGTACAGATATCCCGGTAGCAGTAACCAGAAGCGTGTCGAGGTTATTGATCTGGAGCGCGCCGCATCATCACAGACACGAAGACGACGCCAACGCCAACGCCGACGCCGTCGACGGCGATGATGATGATGATGACTCCCATCATCATCATCATCATCATCGTGTGCCCATATTTCGTGGTTTGTTGAACAAACGTTCCGTTCGTACGCCGTTTTAAAACGCCCTACGCCACACCATCGTCGCCGTGATATTTTCGAAGAGTGTACACCGTGCACAACGGTCGACCCGTCCGTTTCATGCATGGTTTTATTCGTTGCCGACTTCGCACGTTACCGGGTACACTTTTCTCTGTCTTGCGATTCGCCACCCGACCGATTTGTATCTTTTGTTCCACCCGTGCACACTCGCATCGGAATTATTATACCACTCATCCCCTTCCATACGTTCTGGATGTCTATTTGTCAGTATGGTGTCATGTTTCTTTTTTGAGTTTATTCGACGGTGAAATTGTATATGTTTTGTATATGCTGCATTTTGCTATTATAAATCGACATTATCTATCTATCTGTACACTTGTCTTACTCACACAGGCAATACCATACATCCAACCATACACACACACACACACTCTATATATATATATATATATATATATATATATATATATATATATATATATATATATATATATATATATATACATGTAGGACGATCCAAAACATTTTAACCTCTAATATATGTGTTTAAAACTTACTGAATCGTTACCAATTTTATATAGTGGTATACTTAGTATAATAATAGCATAAGCATATCAACATTCCGATACACATGCTAATTTACAACCGACAATGGTCTTCTATAAACTAATAAAAAATAAATAAAAATCACGGAACAAATTTCTTACAAAAGAAAGAATACAATTAAATAAAATCGAACAAAATAAGAAAAATATATTGAACTTACAATTCATAAACAGATCATTCATATTTTTACAGTTCCATGTCTCTAAATGAGTCGCTAGTTTCATCCAAAAAAATAACATTCAGTCGAGTATTTTCAAAATAAGCTAAAAATCGATAATAGCTGAAAATGCATTAATATTTACCCTTTTAAATTTTTGATACTTTTATTCATCATTAATGTAAAAGTAGTTATATTGAATACCCCATCATGCAATTAAACATGCGATATTGCATGTAATATACATATACAAAGCATCCCCAGAGACTACATTCTTTCCATATTGAAAAAAGTGTGTTGTCATCGTCAGAAAATACATTTTTTATTATTTTTGTATTTCGCATCATTTAAATTTTCATCATTTAATTAATTAATATATATATATATATATATATATATGTTTGTATGTATGTATCTATATACTGAGATAAATAATTTATTTTCTATTCTTTAAATAGCATCTATTTAATAAATACAAAAGATATAATTAAATTAACAATTATTAAACAAAATTTTAAAATATCTCGTTTAATAATAATTATAATTGAACTGCGTGGTTACAGTATCTTTTATAAATAATTTAACACCCAAAACATCACAGAATTTAATTTCATTCAGTTTAAATTTCGTTTCGAAAATGTTAGGGATTGAAATGTTTTTAATTTATATTCTAAATACAAAAATACAATTTATACACTAGCGCTATGTATTATATTGTTCTATCACATTAGAAAGTCTGCATCATATTCAGACAAGTTCTGTAACTACACATTCGGTAATCTATATGAAATCAAAGTTAAATGACAAAAGTGCATTGCATATTATATATAAATATTATGTAAATAAAAAAAATAGAACCTTGTACTTTACAGTGTGACATTTGTATATAATACGAATATCTTTATAATGTAACGATATATATATATATATATATATATATAATAAAGGTGTGAAACGTCCAACAGTTGACAATGATGCAAGGTAACATGAAAATAAAAATCTTTAATTATAAAATCATAATGGAATAATGTTAGTAGTATATTATTAATATTTAATATTAATTACTTTTTTTTGTTACAGAACAAGAACATGTGCTGGAAGCAAAGGTAAGAATAAAAAACTCATTTTTAATGCAGAAACCACACACGCATGTGTGTCCTTTACAGTAAAAAGTTTATATTTTCTTAATCATTTATTTAAAATCTCAATAATCTTTAAGATGTTGTTATTATATATATATATACATATCATAACAAAAAAAATTATAAAAGCAGTAATACAATGCGCTAGAAAGAAAAAATTAAAGTCTATACCGCAATATAAGATATTGATTATCATAGGCCGGAATCCAGTGAAATATTATATATATATATATATATATATATATAATGTGATAGCCTTTTCTCGAATTTGAGTTATCAATAAATCAATCGAGCACTGTTACAGATCGTTTAAAGGAATGGTTGACTATGTAAACGGACCCCTCCCGAGGGAGTTTAAGAAATTATAGGGTCGCTAAAAATCATGGGGGCGTAAGCGGATGGCAGGAGGCGTTTTTATTCTGTCATCGTCGACAAGAAATAAAGTTATTGATCCTAGTATTTCGAACATTGTATTCGATGTAAAAATGTTTAATGACAATGTAACGTAACTGCCTAACAAAGGAATCGAGTGAAAATCGATCCGAGTGGTTTAAAATTGGATTTGCTGAGAATTAGATTTGAACGTTTGTAAATTATTTGTGTCACGTCAAGATCAGTGAGTGCAATTAAATGACATTATTGGTTTTGATTCTACGTACAAAAGCCGTTTTGAATTATGCACTGTTTTACATTTTGCTACTGTTTTGTGGATTTAAACGAGCGACATGTGAAAGGTTTTTATTTTCAGTACGAGTTTATTATATACAATTTATGCTTTTAAATAGTTCATCGATTTTCTCGGTACTTACAAAAGTATTAACAAACATATCATTAATATTACTCTGATGTTATTAAAATTTTACTGTCGATAATGATGAAATACATATATTATAATTGATGTTTACTACATTTTGTTCAATCAATTTATCTTGCTTAAAGCTGTAATTAGTTATTAAATAATTAATTTGTATTAACACAACTTCAGTGTAGAAATGATCATTAAATGTAAAATAGTCTAAGCATATTTTTATATGAAAATTATTAAGTACAGCTATACAAGTTTAACTGAAAACAGTAAGACTGTTTCTTTTTAAGTGTAGAAAAATACTACCACAATTAGACAGACGTAAAGACATTAAAATGCTTTCGTTTATTTATTACTGTGATTAATGTTTATTTTAAACACTTCGTCTCTAAATTATGAGATACGGAAAACGAGAAGAATTCAGTAACAGAAACACGAACGAGTGTCCAAATTTGTCGACGATATTTCAAAAGACATAAAGTAACATTTAATGTGCTCCGAAAAACATATTTAACCGTCCTCTCGCCAAACTGCAATTCTCAGCAAGTCGCCGGTCATGTCGGCCATTTGATACAAAACTCGAGCGAAAGCTGCGTCCGTGTGGCTGAACACATCCATATTGTCAGACAAAGCATTTGTTCTAATACCACAGCCCTTTGACCTCATTCATTCCAACTTCATGCCAACTGCTCTCGTGCGCATAAAAATGAAAAAAAAAGTAGTTTGACGGAAAATATGCGAGAATCTTGCGTGTAGAGTTTTAAATACACATTTCGACGCATGTGCCTAAAAAGTGTTTATCTTTAAATGTTCGCTCGATTGAAAGTCTCTCTAGTTTCAATATAATTCCAACTTATAAACTAGTATATACTTTATATATATATATATATATATATATATATATATATATAATGTAAACACTTTAAATAATAATTATTATACTGACAATATTTAAAACTGTGCATTTATGTAAATGACTTTCAAACATTCGAAAATAAATAAACATTTCATTCAATTAATAACAGTTTAAACTATTCATCATTATTTCTGTTGCAAATCACACAATTCATTTAGATCGAAACAAAACAAAAAAACACAATCCAATTAACCGCTGTTATTTATTATCATAATTGAATATTTGTAAAGTTCATTTCTCGTTAATTTTGAATACATTTAGTAAAATGCTGGAAGCTACTGTTCGTTTTTTTGTAATTAGAAAATCAGTTTTCTTGTTAGCACGTGTTTGATTTTTTAAATGTATTTTCTCTGTTTTCTTTTCGTCTTTTTTATAAATCAATTTAATTAGAAATTTCAACCCAATTCCATGTACGATTTGAATTATTATACTGGACTTTTTTAATCTGAAATCGTTTATTTTCGCAATAAAACTAGTTTCAAACGAATTGAAACGGAAGTTAAAATTTCAATCTGTAAATGTAACATTTTATTTACAGTTTTATGCAATGTCATTTATCTCGTTTATAGTTTATATTAAATGTAATATAATTAATTATTCAAAGCAAATCTTACAGATCACATGAGTTTATTTCATATACGATTGATTTCGACAATTGTAATCATCAGGTAGATCTTTACAGGTGATCTAAACTTGTTTCAAGATCTATCTGAAGAAAGCTTAGTCGATCTGCTAAAAATTTCAATCGGACATAGTTGAAAAAACTAGCTCGTATATGACTTACAGAATTCACATAGAATAATAAACAACAATTTCACAAGACATCAAAAAAATAAGTATAATGTTACTAACGCAGATTAACTAATATTCAAGACCAATTTCTGAAAAAAATCATATAAAAATATATGTTTTCTTTACTATGCACTTAACGTTTAATTTATACAATATGTTTTAATTTTACAATGGACATATGATTTATCAATAAATAATTGAATGATTGCAATTGAATAAATCATTTAATAGAATCTATAATGTACACAAAATACACGTGAGTTTCTTATTTCTAGGAAATAAAAATATTAATATCAATGAATATAAAATTATGTATATGCAAATAACTACTGCAGTTTATGAATTGTTCATAAATAAGTGTTAGTTTCTTTGTAGCTCATAAATTACTCAACAAGTAATTTGCGAGAGAATAAACACAACTCTTAATAATAAAACAAAAGTAAGCAATTTATAATGAATGCATATAGAGTATACTTTTTGTGCACGAATAATAAACAAGACAAAGTTTTGAATACGAAAACTAAGCTACTCATTATTTAATACTCACAGTGCAGTGCTCAACGATGCAAAAACGAAAAACGTCTCCTGTTATTTATAGATAGTATGGCTGAAGATTATATTGAGGTTATGTATTATATATATATATATATATATATATATATATATATATATATATATATATATATATAGATCGTTATCATTCAACATATTCCTTTTAATGATCCACTACTGGCATTGACATCTGAAGTGCACTACAGTCTTTTCAGATTTAATGTAAGCTTTTCTTGTATCAATGAAATATTTATACGAGAGAAGGTCTCGATATATCCATCAGACGACTTCTGAAATATTTTTAAGTGGTTTTGTATCGTATTTGTATCCATAATTATTCATTTATTTATTGATGATTACAGTTACATTCTATTATGCTTGAGATTTTTATTCCTTTATCTATTGATTTATATTATTCAACTTTAATAAGAATGCTCCCTCGCTAGACATGTATGCATAAGCTCACATCTTAATTAACGTTGCATTAATTAATAGTGCAATTTGCATAAAGACGTCTGAAATTTTAAGATATAATGGCAAGCTTTCCTTTATCTTAACGTTTATTAAAACATATTAAACTCGAGTATAAGAACTTGTTAGAATTTCACAAGAAGTTCTCGAATCTTGCCGTTAACTCAATATAAAGAAACATTGTCTAAATATATTAGAAAAGATAATGGAGAAATATACTTCAACATAAAGTTTTATCAAAAAAAAAATCATGAACTTCATATGAAAATGTTAATAATATTTATTAGATTTTTATGATATGCATTGAAAATATTAATTCTTGAAAATTTTCTAAAAATAATAGAGATGAACACATGATATATCTTCATTTAATTATTGTTTACGGTTTACAAATAAAATAGATGTCGAACTATATGAAAAAATGTTATTGAATTGATAATTAATTTTATCCTAGATATATTTTACATACATATATATATATATATATATATATATATATATATAATATATATATATATATATATATAATTTTCATAAGAAAATAGAAAGATTGACATTAATACGTATATTCTATACTCATACTTTTATACACCAGCGTGAAACAATACTGTCAAAAAATATTTGTTCCTTATATATATGATATTCTTTATACAATATCAAATCTGTCACACATTGATTGATCTTCATTGTTAAACATGAAAATTGTACGTGAGTGTCGCATGTCCCAATCGAAATAATACGATGACATGAATGACTCTGTACCCGTAACTCAGATACAAAAACGAAATATATTTTCAATAGATAAATCATTATATTGACACTTAAACTTTACATTTACGTGGCAGTCATCAAACTGAAAACCATATACTCTAAACTATGAAATGAAAATTGAATCCGATAGTTAATATTTAATAACATGGTATTAATGTTGAAACAGTCATAAAGTTTATACGAATTAATGGAGTTTTATGACAATATATATATATATATACATATATATATATATATATATATATATATATATATATATATATCAACCAGTATCTTAGATAATATTGTAAAAAATTATTTAATAAATATTTCACTAATTTGACACATCGGTTCAAATATTTTTTCAAAACAAGCTTTCTTGAATTTAAAGTACTTTTTTACTGTATCAATGAAAAATAATTGATAATTCTATAAAATTTCATCATGATTTCTTCACGCATTTATACAACTCGTTGCTTATGTGTATTAAATAATTGCAAATTATCAGCAACAAAATTATATCTGAACGTAATCCAATTAAAAATTCCTTATAATTATTTCATACTTTGTTACGACTTGATTAATTTGCAAAAAGAAAAAAAAACACTATATCTGTTTATTATTCTAAAACATTTTTTAATAAAAATTCCTTTTTAAATATTTAAATGTTATAAAAATTAATACACATGTAAATAAGCAATAAATATTTTTTTATCGCAAGAAAAAAACATATTTTCGTAAATAAAGTAATGAACGATGCCAACAAAAAATTATACACTATCTATCAGTTACTGTACATAAACCACAAGAGAACTACCGGCACAGAAAGCTGTAAATTATTCGATTTCATTATTTTTCCAAAAGGGTCAGAGCTTCCGTTCCATTAAATAGCGTGAAAAGTTTAGATGGTGTTACTTCACTTGCTTCGGATGTTAACAAATTAAGGAATGGGTTACAATCAAAGAGAATGTGTTCAGAAAGGAATTTAATAATATATTTCGAAGTAATTATGAATTCATAAACGCAGAAAGCACACATATTTCGAATACATGTAACTCAAAGTGTATATATATATATATACATATACCGTTATTTAAAATGTTGCTATATAATAATATTAAATAACATTAATTACATGTTTTTAAATATTATTTGAAACAGATATATATTTATGATTGTATGAAATATACAAAAAAATTAAAAGTGATTGTTCTGGTTATAATTAATGATTTTTTCATAATACCTTTCTAAGAAATTACAAATTTATTTAATGTTCTTATTCCAATAATCAGATTTAACAGCAAAGTGTATATATATATATATATATATATATATATAATATGCATTTATGAAGATACCCCTTTGAAACTCTAATAAAATTAATAGCAATGAATAGGTTGTGATTGATATTGAACTGTTAACATTTTAATGATTATGCGATAATCACGTAACGCACTTATACAACCAATGCACTTGACACGCCATTAAACATCAACGGAGTTTCGACAATTACAATTCAATGTTCCATGTTCACAGTTATATCAAGTATTTCTGAAGTACGTAAACTTGTAGATACATCGCAACTATTTCCTCGTAACAAAGAGGTTTTGATAAACCGCCGTCGGTACGGCGTGTTCTGGAAGATCGTAAAGCTGCTAGCTTGTGGGTTGCTACAAGCAACGAACTTAGTCATTACCTTTAATTACGGGGTCGCGTCACTAGTGCAGAAGGTACGCCGTTCGCATACGAATGTGTTAAGTAACGCGACGACCGCTCGAAACTGTTCCGTTCGTTGTTTGAGAAACGCATACACATACGTACGAGACTCACACATATCCATACACACACACACACGCACGCAGCGTACATTGAGTGTAAGAGTTTCGCAGACTTTTCCGAATATAGGGTCCTCAGGAAAAATCTACGAGATGTTTTCATCCTCGAATGTTCCGTGATTCCAGTAATAAGCTCTTCGAGCGTTACCTTTACGTCTAAATTTGCATTTTTATACAGCTGACTTGAAAATTTTAAACTACTGTTTTATTTAAACAACTCTAAATTACTTCCATTATTACACTGTGAACTTAAATACGAAAATGTAAATATAAATATTTGCCATTTTCTTACAGCGAACAAATCGATTTTTTTTGTAACTTCTAGTACTGACAATTCTCAATTAAATCAATCAACGTTCGAAATAAATATAATCTCATTAAATACTCACATTCAAAAGTCAACATTTTAAACATTTACAAAATGAATCCTTTCTTAATTAAATTTACAAATTGACTAATATATCTCGAATTACATCAACCTACAATTCTGTCAAGAAGACACATTTGTACTTTTTTTTAAATCAAATTTATATTGTATCTTAACATTTTCATTCTTTCATAATTAACTCAAAAACATAAACAATTCAATTACATAAAGATGCTATTTGGAAGATATTCCTAGAATCCGTTTTTTTTATTTTCAGCCTTTAATTATACTTATTCGAAGTGACTACCCTCTGAACTATTCTTAATTAAATTATGTCAAGAATATTTTAATAATCTAGTGTGAATCAGTCTATTTTTTATTCTATTTGAATTCTATATTTAATTCTCGTAATCATTTTTTACTGTATATATATATATATATATATATATATATATATATATATATATATATATGTATATATATATATATATATATATATATATATATATATATATATATATTATTTCGTAAACAACCCGTAATTCTACACATCCCTGTATATAATACACATTTCACCCTATACCCTTACAACCTCTTTTCACATACACGTACAACACGTAGGCAGTTCTCTCACTCACTCGCTCGCACATAATCTCATACAACACCTATTCGAATTCCTAAATAGACATAAATAGGTAGAGAAGTACAGGTATGCACAAGACGCATATATGCTTAATTCCACGTGTAGGCTATATTAGCTGAATAATTTCGAGCTAATGTTTTCTCGTTAAATATTACACGTACTATAAACACGCTCTCTGCGGAGATTATTTAAATAATTTAATATGAAGTCAGAGGATGTACACTCGAGGTGTTGTAAGAGATTCAAAGTTATAATTGAGAAGTTACTGGTTACAAAAATGAGTCAGTTGTAGAGTTTCAGAATGTATGGATTCACGTGGTGTACCGGAGTATATATATATATATATATATATATAAATCTCTTAATACTTGGCAATAAATTTGAATTTATCAAGAAGACCTTTTGTCTTAATTATATGATCTTAAAAAAATACAAATGGAATTTTATGACCTCATTGATTTTTATTATTCGGGTAATTAGTGACTATCAATCTTAATTTTTTTAATGAGATTTTTAAAGATTAATTTCTTATAAAAATGTAATACGCGTTTATCAAACAAAGTGTTTTTAATGAAAAATTATTTACTTTCGATAAGTAATTAATTTTAATTGTCTATCTTTTCACTGATTACTTTTTTATATATACAGTATGAGACTGTTTCAATATTTTATCTGCTTACAAAAGTATTATTTTGATAAAAATGGTATTCAATGAATTTTTATAAACATATATATATATATATATATATATATATATATATGTGTGTGTGTGTGTGTGTGTGTGTGAATCTTCAATGTATACAACGTTAACTAAATTAGATTAAAAACTATAATAGAATTTGCAGTATCTTATTTCAATTTTGCTGTACAATGCTTTAATCTATTTTACTTGACAATAATTTAATCTAGGTAATAAATCTATTAGAGTAATAAATAACAGAATCTTATTTTTACTTTTATTATAATTCCATACATCTATTGTGATCTAGTGATGTTCGTAAATGATATTTTAAATATGAAAACCAAAAGTATTCAATTTTCAAAATGAAGTTAGAAAAAAAATCGAAATGGAGTTGGACCGAATAAATTTAGTGTTTCCGGTGAAAAGCTGTGCTGAAAAAATATGCTCATAAATTTTATGCATAGAAAATCATCCGAAAAAATTTTTTTCACATATTTCCCATGGCACTACAGGTGTTTATCGACGACGCGGCTAGCGACAATTTAGTTGACGCGATGTTGAACGACTCCATTTTTTCGGGGTTACTCTACGCGTTGAGTTACTACCACAGGCGCGTTGCCACCGATACGCCGCTCTCGTAATGTGATTTATACGCGTTACGTCCCGAATTTCTACCGTGGCTCCGTTCGCCCCTGCGCAAAACGAGACACAATCGTGTTTGCACAACTGCAGAGACATTAAACTTGCCATCTTCGTGTCGCGCTTTTTAAAAAACGCTTCGCGTTTAACATAATATTTCCGCGCGAGAAGACGGCTCGTTTTTTCCCTCGACATCGTCTCTCGCCATTTATTTGTCACTTTGAATGGCTGTTTGTATATCGGCATTCATCATTGTCGTAACCAGCGACAATTTAGTGGCTGCGCTCGATGCCACAGGCTTAACGCCAATTTGGATGCCAAATATAAATTAAAGTTGCAGCAGTCGAAATTTTAATGTAAATACCATCTGCAAAACATTTCAAGTACTTTATTTATTTTTCGAGAGAACGACTTTTATTGCAGCCCGTTTTTATTAGTGTTTCGAGTGGAAATAAAAAAGGAGAAAAATGTTTCTCGACATAAAATTCGAAGAAATATTTAAGTACTCACGGAAAAAAACGTATAATCGTAAAACGATTTTAATATTGATGAACAGACTACGAATTCCACATTCGTTGTGTTTTAAATAAACACCTCCGATAAAACATTTCTATACGGAATGGACTTTATACAAATCTGATTATGACTTTTCTAACTACAACTTTTTCTGCTGAAAAATTTAAGTAGATTTATTTGATCCGATCAAAAAGCTAATCCTACTGAATCTCCGGCAAGGAGATCATTTTGACCGTTTCTTGAATAAAATTTTATATAACTTGGAATAGATTCAAACTTATAACTTTTTTTATAACTCTAATACCTTCTATATCCCTTTCAATACATACATATATGATACTAGTTACAATATATATATATATATATATATATATATATATATATATATGCATTATACTTGTTCACAAATCTTTGTAAATGAATACAAGTATAATTTCATAATTTTCTGATTTCTACTGTGGTTCGTTAACGCAATTTCTCAATTTACTACAATTTTCTCGTATATATATATATATATATGTATATATATATATATATATATATCGATTTGCACTTAACACAACTTTCATGAAATACATTTATCGTTATTCCCGTTAACAACTCGCCAACGTTAGAAAGCTCGCTAGTGATAAAAGGCATGCGATCAACATGCAGGTAGAGAGACACTCATTTCATTTTCTTCTCTCTTTCTTCTTAATCGTATTTCTCCACTGTTATTCGAATAAAACGCACACCGTACAGCTTACAGTCACGTGCCGATAGTTAATGACACGTTTAGCACTAGCATGCGAGCGTGCTCCTAATTATACTAACGCCTTTGTGTGCATATCTTTACATTGCTGCACACACACAATCTGTATTCATAAAAGATAGAGTCCAGGCATTATGGTCGATTCGAGATGCTCGATGGTCATTTCGAACGGCTGCGTCGAGTTTTCAGCATTAACGTTTTAGAGTGTAACGCGTTTGCAAAACCAGCACGAATCGAGGCTTGTCAACCTTTTGTAGCTATATAAAGTGTTAGTCTTTCTTCGTGATGTTGAAGTTTAATCCTATTTCAATACGTGGTCGATTTGTGTTTTATACTCAGTGTTTTATGGTTTAAATAATTGTCGTCAGCGAAAATGTAACACTCTTCAATACATTGTCATTAAAAACTTTACTTAACATTTAATTGAAAATCGTTTATGCACAAATTGTAAAAATTAAATTACATTTTTCTAAATTTAGGTTCTCGAGCAATATATCAATTTTAATATGAATATGTATTCAAAAATAATTATATCATTATTTAATATTATTTCAAACAATATATTTAAAACACTATCGAACTTAATAATTTTAACAAGCAATTCTTATATCATGAAATTATATTTTTAAACCCTTTTTCTGAGTATTATTTCAAACCATAGATATTAACACAAGTTTCGCCTGTATTTCCCTATAAGATTTTTTTTTAAATATTAATATATAAAGATAAGATTTTTAACACATATCACATTAAATAAATTGATTACATGGTACAATTTAATATAATATTATCTTATATAAAACGATTAGACAGACTGTGTTATTTTTTTAAATATAGCCTTATGTATTTTACATTTTTTTATAATGTATGACATAAATTACATGAAATCCAATTCAAACAAAACCATTTTTTATAATCACTTCAATTTTATAGTCATTTCGATGATAAAATTTCAAATATATTTAATAAACAAGAATTTTTACTTTTAAATTTCATCGTTTGCGTTAAGGTTTTAATGAGTTAAGAATTTTTATCGCTCGTTTATAATATACAAAGTATCTTTTGAACATTGCATTATAAATGTACGAAAATGGATTTCTCTTTAAATCTGTATTCTTTTTTTCTTTTGATTATTATAAAATCAAAAATCATTCTCATCTAGTTTCGTAGCAAATTTGTACCAGTCTGATAATTTTTTTTGTTATTAAATATAATTTTTAGAAATGAAATTAATGATTTAAGAAAGTGAACCAATAAGAGTGCACGTAAATTTTTAATATAAATTTTGTAATTTATCTTAGTTTATTAAAAAAAATATATTATAAACAATATTGCATAAGAAGTTCTTTTGTATTATGGTTGTTTGGAATTATAATATTTTCTACCTTTCATATTTTATGCCTTAATATAAAGTATTAAGGCTGAAATAATAAATAAATTAAGAAAGTAAACTTAAAAACAAGCCTTTTCTTTTAAAACAAGTTGAGCAATACAGTATTTTAATTTTATACTATTATCGAAATAATATATCCAAACAAACAACTCGAACTTAAGCTGAGAAACATTTTTCATATCTGTAAACACAACATCAAACTACATCGAAAACAAAGCAAACACATTAAACCTCGGTGTAGTCACTTACAATTAGATATTATAACTTACACAGTTGAAATGATCCCGACGAAATACGAGGAAGATTCAACAACAGTTGATACTGACTGAAATTCTGTTTGAATATATTATTATTATTATTATTCTGTTGTGTTTTGCAGTTTAAGGCAATTTATAGCCGCTCCTGGAGATAAATAAAAGATTATTCTCGTAAATTTACGTTTAATCCACATAAATAACACTAAGCACTACACGCCTGGCGTCATGTGTGAGGCTCATATAACATACTGCGCTGCAGTATTTCAGTCTTAGCGGGAGCTGGAAAATAAACAAATGACCGCTCAAGTTATAAATTGTTTCAGCACGCATGTATAGTCTTCTTCACCCACCCACACACAGACACACACACACACACACATATATATATATATATATATATATATATATATATATATATATATATATATATATATATGAGGATATTAAATCCAAAAGCTTAAGATAAATTCAATTCGAAATTCATTTCCAGATAATGAATTCAATATCGTCGTTTAAAAGAAAAATTCTATATATAAGTCTCTTTTTTATCTTGAGTGTACATTCATACTTAAAATTATTAAATATTGAGAGATATTAAAAAGGTAATTAATTTTTGAATAAATGATAGCAGATACTATAAAAATGGTTTTCACAAATCTAAAGTGACACATCTGATGATTAATAAATTGACTATCGACATTTTAAAAATGTTAAGAAAAGTATTTACTTAAAATTAGTAACACGTTAGAATATGTTTATTGTGATACTTTCGGTTATAAATCTAGGTTTGATTAATTCCCTTTTAAAAGAATATTATTAGTTCTTCAAATTATATACAAAGTAACATTAACAAATTTCATCAAATGATATATCGATTTTATAATATAGTGCAGTAAATACACAGTTCAAAAAAATATTAATGAATGTAAAAATGAAATACAATTTGTTTTATTTCATAAAATATGCTGTATTAGATGTATGTTCTGAGAGTATATAGATATACCTGTACACTTTTCTGTTTATGTAAAGCTTTCAAGATTTGTTGATTGACAATAAAGAAGAATCCCACTGGAAATCATAAAAATATTCAAATTCTATATAATTCTAACAACTATACCGGATTATATTCGAAAAGCTATACCCACTTAAGGCATAGAACTCAAAGAAAAATCTACTAGAGATCAAAGATATATGGATAAGAAATAAAATTATGCAAACGTTAAAATTAACTTAGACTCGAGAAATTTTTTATAATTCTTTTTCTTAAAAATGCTTCTTTGAAATGCTTCTCTATATAAATTAAATATGAAAACAAACACTTATGAACAATATTAAAAACTGGATATTCTCT
>CM068323.1:22487845-22552845 GCA_034766995.1 Acanthacorydalis orientalis
ATATATTATATCAAAGCTATATATATATATATATATATATATATATATATATATATATAATATTAATAATGAATTAATTAATATGCTTTTTTAAACAACGAATTTACTCTATTGCTTTTAAATTTTGTAATAAAAGTGGATCAATGATATAGCCGTGAAACATGTTTTTACATATGATTTTAGTTGATTGTTAGCTGAATAAATAAAATGAGGTATGGTGTATTCTCAAGTACACTCCAGTGGTTCGTAAAAAAACTGTTAAACCTTTATAAAATAACTATTTTAAAAACAAATAATAATTTACATAAATTTATCTCACATAATCCATACGCTAGAATATATTTTAAAAAATACTCTCCAAGTATCGATAAACCATCAAGGTACGGTCTTATATGGAATATCAACATATTATAACGATACAGCTAAATGTTTATTATTCCAAACTCTATCCGAAATATAAATCGGTACTTTCCTATAATATATTTTACCTGAAAAACCCTCGGGTGCATACATATGTACATGTATATGCATGAAAGTAAATAGTATATTAGAATTATCGATTTTCGTCTCAGATAAATGTATCTTTAAACTAGAGTATAGCTACATCGTCAATAACAATTCGCTACATTGACCTTTATGCAAAATGTCATGGAACCCAGGTCAGTTTACCGAATGAATCGCAGGAAATAGTGATAGGAATGTGTACGGCTCGTACCTAGTCATTTCCTACAGGTACATAGACGGTCGTTTGCCCGTTAGTTAAACGGACAATTTGATAGCTTGTGGTACTGACCTTTGTTTTCAAAGTTAAGCAATTACAAGCTGATTATTCGCGCCTGAATTGTCCTTTTGTTGTAGGTAAAACGCTTGCAATGATGAAGAGCCAATCGGCCGTATATACCGACGTTAATGGGCACCGGGAAGCGCATGCGGATTCAAGAACTGAAGGTAAAAACACATATATTTTACACACACATATTTGCGTTCATGTACATGTATATATATATATATATATATATATATATATATATATGTGTGTGTATGTATGTTCATATGCCCTACACACGCGTAATACTTTTTATGTTTTATGTTCAGTTTATTTGAAATTATGGTTTTTTATACTCCGAAACTAGGGAATTGATGTTATGTCGCAACAAAGGTGTTATATAGTTTATGTCATATATATATATATATATATATAGTGTAATATAACAACGTTTGGAGTGTAGGTAGTTACAGTAATGTAGACATTTTCTAAAGTGCTTGTTCGTAACGTATTCATATGAAATGAGAATAAAACGAGACGCCAGTAAAATTACATTTTAGTTTATGTACTAAAAAACAATCACAGATGTCTGCGATTAATTGCAAAGGTTAGAATCTAACAGTAGAAGCATTTCTGTTCGGTTGAAAAATGATTCTCAGTCCAATTATTTGTGGAAATATAAAAGTTTCGTTGAACTGTGAACTATTCCAGAGATATATGGTTGTAACGTCTACCGCAGGGGATAGAAAATTATACACATTTTACTTAAAGTATACATTCATATATATATATATATATATATATATATATATATATATATATATATATATGAGATTTATAAATTGAGCATTCTTCCAGATTAATCATTTACTTACAGAAGGATATAAAGCTATAAAAAAATTAAAGCATTTTAATGTTATAATAATTTCAATATATAGACTGTAGTGCTTTAAATAAACATTCAATTTACATGTTAATAAATTCATCTGTGGTGCATTGACATATATTTAAAATATTTATAATAATTAACACTGTTTATTAATCAAACATAATCGTTTTAATATGAATAGTTTTAAAAATGTTAAAAAACTATTTAAAAAAGTACATTTATAAAATACCTATATCATTTCCTTTTATCAGATGAAATTCTCGAGATAATACAATTTCTAAAATAAAAAGAAAGAACCGTAACAAACCCAGTATATCACGTTGTATCAGCAACGTTATCTATCTATTTTCCTTACTCATACTAATCTCCATTTTAGTACGTACGCCGTTTTACATAAAAAAGTGTTCAATCTTAAGACGTGAACTAACCTGAATTCCCTAAGCGAGAAGATATTCACAACATACAAATACAAAACATATGACCTAAACATAAACTATGCAGGGAAAAAAGCATTTTACAGAATGTGCCGTGTAGTGTACGCAAGAGTGACTTTTTTTTACTAGTTTTTATGGTACCACCGTCAGACGGTCGGTAAAATGTTCCTATAGTGGTCGTAAAACGAACACGCGGTTTGCCGCCGAAGAAAATTTGCCCTACTTGCCGCAATGTGTACCTTCGTTCACTACAACTACACCAGAGAAATTTCCCTTCTTTTCAAACATCTGCGAGAGAAAATCGCGAGTCTTTTTTTCAGACTGCGCCGAGAAATCTCTTTTTTTCGTTTCTTTTGATTGTAACATCTTGATATCAAATTTATTCGTAATTGAGTCTCATTCAAACGAACCTGCGTCGACATTCGACTATGATTGAAGAAATTCCGACACAGTATTTTTATATCTCTTGTATTGATGAATAAATTATTCGCTCACGTGCATCTTCATATACGCATTTTTCAACATTTATATATATATATATATTAAAATTGTAACATTCATTAACTAAAAATGAAATCTGAGAGTGATACTAAAAATAAATTCAATAAAACACTCTTAAGATCATATATTTGATTGTTTGATTAAAGCTCTATATTTTTATTTTCTGTATAAGTTATTAGATTTATCAATTATTAATATAAGACACACATACGCATTTCGTATGTCGTTACTCTTGAATTATGAACGTTAGAGTACTCCTGTTGATTTGTTTAACGATTTAAAATTCCATCTAACGTAACGAAGCACGCGGTATAAAGCTCTTGTTCCATGTAAGTGCGTTAATCTAATTATATATTTTCGTCTTGTGTGAGTAAGAATGACATTATCATACGCTTCGCTACTAATTTAATATAATAGATAATTCATATCACGTGTAAAGGTTAGATGTAGATTTGATATAAATTGTACGTGAAATACCGGAACAATCATGTTTGTGCGTTTAAATGAAATAATTAAAACACTCTAGCGCTGTAATCATAAATCCAATTAAAATTAACAGTCTGCTTCATGTGCAAACTTTACAACTGTTTTATTGACAATAACATTTCAGCAACGATCCAAGTACCCTATAAATAAGATCAGAGCGAACTAGAAACTAGAAACATTAATTTAACTGTGCACTACAATCGGATAGAAGAGGCGCGTCAAATAGAATCTATACATTATTATCTATTTATAGACGACTGTTGAATTTACATTTTACACGTTGAAATGTTTATGTGTACGTACATGCTCCGCACTCTTTATAGTACGGTTAATTCGACGTCACGCCGTCGAATTAATCCGCAATATTAAAAGTTGCTTCGTAATTAAATTTTTAAAGTTTTTTTCTCTCCTTCTGCTGTTCTCTGTATTCTTCCGGCCTGAAAAATATGAACACGCGAAACGAAACTTTCAGTCTCTTTAATTAAGTTTGGATGACGTCGCTGTCACGGGTAACTTGATTATGATGAAATATCAAATTTTGAATTTTTTTTTCGTCTCCGTACAGTTTATATACCTGATAATATATTACATCTAATGGAGTTTAGGAAAATTGTTTTATATTGTTTGATGACAGTCCTTTATTCATTTTTTTACACTACGCAGCTTACGTACATGTACCTTTACATATATATATATATATATATATATATATATATATATATATATATATGACAAAAACTTAATATTTTTTATAAATTTCATATGTTGTTTACATCTTGAAAACATTAATCAAAAAATCCATTAGAAGAATGTCACTGTATTCAAAGCACACAGCCTCACTCATTGTTATATATACAAACATATATATATATATATATATATATATATATATATATATATATATATATATATATATATGTAACAGAGAATAATAATTTAGGAATATTAAAGACAAAAAATGTGTTAAATTAATTAATAAAATTGAATCTAACGAATAGAAATTGAAAGTCAACCTTTGTAATTTCAGTATTTGACAATAAGAATAGTATAAAAGTTAGAGAGATACAGTTAAAAGATTATAACTAATATTCAATAAAAATGAATTAATCAATTATTTACCACTGAATATTTAACATGAAATAAATCTGTACTGATAATTTAATTGAGAAAATGTACAAGGCATCGTTGTAAAGAAAAAAAAATTGTTTTGGTTATATTAGAAACTATTAAAATGATACATGTCTTATAATATTTTTTTTGTAATAATTATTTATTATACAACCCTCGACCTTGCCGACTCTCGGGAGGGGTGAGGAGAGACTATCCAAGTCACTACGTTTGCTTCCTACCCAATTAATGATAAACATCAAGCAATATTTAAAGCAATAGTTTCGTTACAAAGCTCAGAACCAAAATTCGGTCTAATCTAGATTTACGATGACGAGAGGCGATTTCATATCGAATGAAGACTTTCCAACGCGATGATGTGCTGAAAATTCTACAACCGATAATGAATGAAAACCCTCATGTTAAAAATTTTAAAAATTCACAAACTATTTCTATATCAGCGGCCGATAATGATGTTGACCTCAGTTTCTTCAAAAATCTCAAACACCATCCCGAATTTACAATAAACCATCATGCGATGTCCAAGTTCCTCCCACCATGCAATTATACGATCCTGTCAACCAATAAGAGAACAGAACATTCCATTCTATTCATTTTGTAATGCTGATAAGAATTACTATTGTACGATCCCACCATACGATCGCATCAACCAATTAGACATGACGACGATCACGTTTTGATTTTTATTAATAAAGAGAGAAAATGGTGCACCGATGGTATGAAAATCTTTAATGTAACTTAAAATAAAAGGTCAACATTGAAAATTCTTTTCATTTTGTAATGCTAATAAGAATTATTTTAAAAATGATAAATATTGTATTTTTATATAAGTTTGAACTAAATATAAAATAAATATTAGGTCAGTAGAAAAATAATTGCGGTTTATGACTTTCAAATTCATATGCATTTTTTAATTTAAATGATTTTAAGTGATCCAGAACTATTTTATGACCTATCTTTTGTATAACCTCTCGAATTATCGTGCATGGTTCTGATTCAACTTATACCTTCAGTTGATCGTTATGAACTGAAGAAGAACGCCTGCGATTTTCTTCATCTTCAAGGCTCTCGTCTTCAGCACGAAATTTTTGGAAGCATCATTGTACCGTACGTTCCTTAACAGTACCCACACCAAACGCTTCGTTTACAACCAAATGCTTAGTTTCAAGCAGTTTCTGCTGCTTTACCACCCGTTTTGGACTCATACAAAAATGCTTTTAATTGCTTCTTTTCCATCTTTAATTCGATAGCCCAATTTTAAGTAAAATTGATAATAAAACCAAAATCGATGTTACCAAAATACAGACCGAAAAGTATGCTTCAAAATGATATTAACATGAACACGATGCAATGACACTTTCATTGAAAAACAAGGTTAGAATTCAGGAAACAGATCCGCAATTATTTTCCTACCAACCTAATACATATATTAATAATGTTAATTAAAAGTATAATTTTATTCATATTTATATACTTGTTATATTATCTTTTTATAAAAAAAAAAAATGCTAAACTGTATATAAATACAGCAATTTAAATTACTATTTAGGTTTATGAAATAAAATAAAACACCGTCATTTTGATGAAAATATACATAGAAGATTATGTAGGTCCATAGTTTCTTTTTTCGTTTTAATAAAAAAAAACAAACATAATACATGCATACATATTTCATTTTTACAGAAATAAAAGTATACGTTGGGGTTATATTTTATTTTTTAATTTATTAAAATATCACATTTTTACTATATTATTTGTATGTGTGAATGTACGTGTTGTGTATTTATATCGACGATAAAAAACTAACGTCAATAAAAATAAAGTTATCTACATTAATTTCAGCTAATACTCCAGTCAGAAATATAAATTATCCGTCTATTCATTGGCAAATTAAGTTTATTTTCCATTAAAACTCACAAACACTTTTGTATGAAAGAGTGAATGAGATCCAGTTAAAAGCGATTATAGTGGAAAGTGGCGTATAAGGTGTATAAACGATGTTAAATGGATCCATCAAATCGCTGAAGGATTTTCCAGCCGTTTTCAGATGTTCGAACAATGTCGTGTACGGGGTTCTTGCGCGTATCAAAAGATTATCTTACACGCTAAGTCAAGCTAGAACAGAGGAAATTCGACACGAAAAACTCGTTTGTGCTGCGAACAAAAATTTTTTACTCGGTGTTATTAACTGTAGCCCGTGTATTAAAATAGAAAGTCGATTTGCAACGCCGCTATTGTTGATAATTTCGTCGTGTTAATAGAAAATGTTAACTTTGACATTTTCGTTTGCATGTAAATAAGTTGTCGAAGCACTTGTAATACTTTGTATTATCTGTTTATTTTACTTAACGCTTTGTTTATTTTTTACGTGACAAGAAATGTTCGTAAATATTTAATATTCATTATACAAGTTTAGATTCGTTTATATATATATATATATATATATAACAAGATCTTCATTTCTAATTAGAAATTATGAATTTACATTTATCTTAAAATCAAGATGCATTTAAATTTAATATTTATACACATAGGCATACAAAAAAGTCAGTCTTAATAATGTTACAAAAACTATAATTCAATTTATTTTCAGACATGACAGGCATTAATATACGTTTAAAAAGAAATGTTACTCGTTTGAAAAAAAAACATTTCTGAAGAAAAGCAATCATTTGATAAGAATTGAAGAGGGACAGAGTTTATTATTAAACTGAAACACGATAAATAAGTATCAAAATAACATGTTTCTTATTGTGTAAAAGTTAAGGTACTGTTACGCTGGACATATTTAAAAATGTACGAAGATGAGAAATATCAAAAGTGATGGATACGATGATGAAGGTTTGAAGAATTCTATGAACTAGATAGATTGATAAATTTGAAAATTTTCTCTTGAATATTGATATGAAAATATGATACTAAATGAATGATGATTCAGATAGTGGACAATTTTAATTGACAGTAAAATGCTATATATATATATATATATATATATATATATATATATATATATATAATGAACAAACCTATTTATTATCAATTAATTTTTAATTTTGTACAAATAAATGAAATTTATTAAATCGTTATTTTACATATTATAAATTGAAATTAAATTTTACTGTTTGAAATGTATAAACGTATACAATTGATCACAGAAATTAAACACAGACTCGCATATGTATTGAATGTCTTTAATTTTCCTGTTTTAAACATTTGAAGTTTATTTTCGGATATCAAAAACTTTGTTATTATATATTAGTCTAATAAACAATTTGTACAATTTATAATTATATTCCTCAGCATCTTAAAAATATCAAGTTACATAAAGCAATCATATGTATTCTTATAAAAATGTTAAAAGCATATACTGTGTTAGTAAATCATTTCTAATAAATCTTCAGACTGATTTTTATTAAATTACATTCTAAATCTAATAGAAAAAGAACGTTTTACTGACATGTTAGTGGAAAACAAAATCATTTCATCGAATGAATTCACGTCGAACTACATGAGCAGAAAAACAGGTTCGATTCCGAGAAGATGTGTTATTAAAAATTAATTCCTCCGGGAATCTATACTAAATGAATGTTGAATCAAAAGACATTGAACGAAAAGAATATTTGCCGTGGCCGTACTGCAAAACACGATACGAACGAGCGGACGGCAAGAACGTGTACGACATGTTATAAACTTCGATATAGCAACAGCGAGACGAAACGAAGATGAAGAGAACGAAGAAGTTAAGACAACAGTCTTGTACAGGCGCACGCTCCCGTCGACGACTGCGGCGACGGCCGATCGTGTCGTCGGCCGCTACGTCACACGGTAATTCGTTTAATTCCACTCCATTGTTTTGTCGAACGGAGACCATTTATTAGGTTTCGCGGCAGGCCGAAGCTCCTCGCGACGAATTCGCACTGGAGTCCGCGCGCGCGACCCTCACTGGCCTCGTTGTCGACTTGATCGATATCATGGAACTGTAAACGGATTAAATCAATCGGTCGCGAAGTACCGACGTCATTAAAAACAGTGGCGTAACAAAGCCACTAGCTGTTAGATAAAGGATACACGTAGACATACATGAACGCTTCGAACGTTTTAGATGTCGCGATCAGACGGCCTGGCTGTCTGCTGACTTGAACATTGATTCTGTTCAACACTGAATGAGACCTATCCGACTGGAAGTTGGAACGTTCGACGGATTAGTTTTAAACACAAGCGAATTGTTTACAACATCCTTGAATTAATAAATGTATGTGTATATATATATATATATATATATATATATATATATATATATATATATATATATAAAATCATACACATCTATAAACGTATAACATATTTTGTTTTGTAAAACTGACGGGGTTTATTTATATACCATAAGATTTAAACAATTTGATAGATTTCATCCAGATTGAAAATTTAAGCAAGCGTATGTATTTTCAAAAATATTTTTTACACTTGAAATCTACACTAAATAGCAATTGTGTAATATAATTTACTATTTGTTTATAGTTATTTTTAATTATTTTGAAATATCTTATTTTTATAAAAACTGGTATTTATAAATTCAGCGTTAAAATTTTGAATTATGGAATCCTATTAAATGCTAGATAATACACTAGTAATACTCAACCTTATATCTTCCGTATAAGGTTTTATATATTCCTTATACAATCCATATAAGGATCAGAATCCTTATATGGGCACCTTATAATAATAAACCTTATATTAATCTTATAAGGCATATAAAGTGACTTTATTCGATCCTTATATGGTAAAGGAGGACACATTTTATAGGCTTAAAGACCATATATGGATGGTAGTGATCGTCGCCCTCACCTTATACAAACCATATATGGCTTGTATAAGGTGAATTTATATGTTCCTTCTACGGTTCATATAACGTTCAGAATTAGTAGGGTATATATATATATATATATATATATTCTTAATTCACTATTGTAAAATAAGTTTGAATGATTTCTTTATTTGGGATATCATTTGTGATTTTTACACTGACGTTATTATAAATAAATAAAAATAACTAATTTTTTACATACATATTTTATAAAATTATTTTTTATAAAAGTAAACACTGGCTTATACTTTCTTATAATTAAGATGCCAATTTCTAATAATGTCTCATATTGCGCCATTGTAAATCAAAACCGGTCTAATTTTAAAACACCATTCCCATGCACCGAAATTGAATACATCTTTAATCAATTCACTCGCAACATACAATTAAAATCGCTCCCTATAGACAACACAAGATGTTTTCTTATACTGTGGCCTCGAGGCTTCCCCTGCGCTTTTCCACCGCCGACCTTTCAATACCGGAAAGTGTAACTACGCCAATGGAAAATACCCTTCAAGCTGTCGTTGCAAACGTGACATGATGTGCCCACCTACACCCCAGACCACAAGCAGGCCTCAATCTATTACGACACAGCTCATCCAATTTGCCTAACCTTGAGGTTATCTCGCATTAATTAATCTAATTAGCGAACTATCTGTTGTTGACGGCTAAACTGTTGAATAATGGATTCATTTGTACATAGTTGTAAGTTTTCGTTGTGCATTTGAAATTGTTTCTCTCCAGTTTACTATTATTTATTCGAATTTATGTCATTTCATTGTTTAAACACTGCATTCAATTTACCAATGTCTAATTTTAATAAGGAAAATGTACAGCAATAAAAAATTCCAATGTGAATACACAAACATTATTTTACTAATTTTACGATACTGCTTAATTGAAGAATATAGTAAATATAAAGAGAAATTGAATTTCTGTATAAAAAAATCTTAACAACGAACAGAATGCTGCGTAAAATATTTTAGTGAGTTCTGTTATAAAACTTTTATATCTTATTTTTAGCCAAATTGTTAAAATTCAATTTAAATTCTATTACATCAAATATAAAAGCAACTTTCGACTGAATACAACAGTTCTTGACATATAAATGTTTTTAACTATATATCATTCTTGATATCATTTTCAGAATAAATCATCTGAATATGAGATTAGATTTTTTCTAAAAAATGTTTTTTTTTTCATATATATTTATATACCAAACTTAAACTTCAAAAGAAACATATTTGGAATGAACACTGTCAAGTGCAGGGTATTAACTCGCTTACATGTCTATATAGCAGAAAAATGTTTGAATTTGTACCTTAATATAATCTTGCAGAGATTTAATACGACGTAAATAACCTTTGATACCTTACCAATTTTTTACAGTTTAATTCTGAATATCATTTATATACAATCCCATTTTATTTTTGAAAATTGTTCATCTTTAATAATTTTATTACGTTTGTCTCTCTCACACACACACACACATATATATATATATATATATATATATATATATATATGTATATAAACTATTTCTAAAAATTACCTCAAGACACAATTTTCCAAGTTATTAAATAACTTAATATTTTAACTTTCAATGAAAAATAATAACTGGAAAAATGTTTCAAACGACATACATGTTTTAAATATATTCAAGTTATAGTTAACAATGATAAAATATTTTCATATATTACAATTAGAAATAAATAAGGTAAATAAACATTGTATTAACCGACGAAAAGCAGTCATGTCTTTTAAGAATATTTTTTATATCGAATATATAAAACTTTTTATTGATGAAAAAATGTTTTTAAATCCTATGCTATTATGTTATTCCAATAAATTATGCTTGACGATTCATCAAATTGACAGAATAGTACATTTTACAGTTTTATAACATATTCTGGCACTATGTCAAGTTAAATTGATTGATCAGTAAATACATTTACAGTTGAGAATGTAAACATGTTATAAAATATTTATAAGACTTTAAATTTATAAGATTAGCATGATGTATACATATTAAACCTGTGAACTATTTTCATCGCTCATCGATAAATCAGCAATGAAAAAATTATAAATTTAAAACCTTTCAGTATGGAGAATGTAACTCTTTCACAACACAGACGTTATTTATTTACTCTAGTAAATTTAAATTTGAATTTAAAAAATATTAAATTGCTTTTTCAGCCAATAAATTAATTATACATTTATTTTTTAAATTTAAAAAGAAATATGATTAGTACATCTTAGATTCTATAATTTTAAAACAAACACAAAGATATGTAATCATATATTATTAATATTTATATGAATATATATATATATATAATTTATAAATTAACAATTACAAAATACAGATCAGGGAAATCAGAAACAAAGTCTTTAAAATATTATCGTTCGACAATGCCAAACGAAACAAAGGCAAAAAAGAATCAAATGAATATATCGTTTCCTTCACGCAAAATCCTTTTTATATCATTTATATCCGATAACAGGAACACAAATTACTACAAAGGTCTTTTTATTTCCGAATCACAAAGAAAAATCACTCGTTTGATTTATCTACGCCGCAAAACAGCAGATATATCAGTTGAAATGGCGCATAGAAATCACATAAATATTCGCCTTTTTTATGCAGAACATAGAAAATAACGTACGATTATGATCAGTGTCACTCGAATGGGCGCGAATCTCCTCGCTCAAAACATTTTTTTACACATACACATGTACATTTCTATATAGATATATATATTTGTATATACGTTATACATGTCGATACAAATTTAAATTGAAATAAATAATGACTGCTGTAAACGAATCGTTAACGAATACATAAATATAAAATTTATAAAAGTCATTATACATCAACTAGTTTTTCGTTAATGTCTTAATTCAATTCAGTTTTTTTCACAATTAATTTATGTTGTAAATTTTTAAAAATCAAAACTGTTATATGAATTATACTAAACATCTTTATCGTCTCACTTCAGATACGTTTATTTTATCATATAATCAATTAAATCAATTTTATTTCAAGTTCAGATATAAATTAATGTTTTATGTTAATGTTTAATGAGTTTGTTTAACATTTTAAAACAATAAAATAAATAATCAAAAATAGAAAACATTCCACTGTGATGTTAATAATTTAAAAACACTTATGTAAATGAAGTAATGAAGTTGATTTGAAAATTATGAAAAGTTCAGTAGAGCGTTTAAGTATAAAACTTTAAATTATTGAAATTTTTCATTGAAGTTATTGTTTTATATATTCACAAGTGAACAGCATAATTAAGCTATTCAAATTTAAAATTGAATTCGTTTACACCTGATTAAATCGCATTATTTTCACTTGGAGAATTTTATAGAATCCACGTTTTAGAAAATACCTTTTTAATGATTAAAATCTCTTTGTATGTATAGAAATCTTCTCAGAGAGCATAAATCGAATTAAACAAAACCTTCTTAATATTTGAAAATATAAATCCTACAAGATAAACATATTTGAAACTCGTTTAAAATTTGATTATCTTTTAGAATGATAATAGTAAGTTAATTTAGTCTGTTACAAGAATACATCCGAAGAAAGTAATCGATAAATTGTAATTTTATTCTGATCAAAGACACATTCTAATCACATAAACTGATTCATTTAAATACATAAAATGTTCTACCACTGTAAGATTTTCCACTCGTAATAGTCAAATAAAATTATCTTGTTTTTCAATTTAGTCTCTTTGAAAATAAATACACTCTGATCAAATAAAATCAGCCTTTGTATCGAAATAAAAACCTATAAATGTGTAGTACAGATTTCGTGACGAACATTTAAATATATTCATCTCTGAAAGATCACAATTTATCCTTAATGCAAGAAAAACAAAAGAATTAAATAAAGAGTATGCAATTTATGAGTTTGGTTCGTGTTGTGTGTTATACAGGATTTACTTCGAACGTAGGAAACAGAGCAGTGAATTATTTCGTAGGAAAATTCCGCATAAGCACAAAAACAATGCAGTCGTACTACATAGTAACATTCTCGTTAGATGTGCTCGCAGATATTTTATGTTTTTTTTTTTTTTTTAATTTGGAAAACGCTGAATAACTCGTCTGTGCGAATCTCGATACCTGCACAGTTATTCGATTTGTATTACAGTATAATGATTCATTAATTATAAACGTTTGGAATATGAACAAATAACTATATTTTATAGAGATAAGTAAAAAAAAAACATTTCTGATTGACATACTTACTTCTGAACCTAAGATTTATCGAATTTCAGAATAAAGTAATTTATATTGTTCAAACATCAAACTGATTTCATATAGAAATGTCAACAGAATAAATCATATTTTTTTCGATTTACGAACAACTACCAATCATGTTTAAAACTTCCATCAACATGACGATGCTATATAAAGGAAAAAAAACTGTTGGATGACGAATTCGATTTTAATCGAATTTACTAAAATAAAAGTATTATAATACAGATATAACTTTTCGTTTAGCTACGATTTGATTTGAATTTTATTTTCGTACAGAAATCATTTTTTTTCAAATAATTCAGTATTGGCAACATATTATTTTTTAGTTATAGAAAAATGTTCTTTGTACAAAATTAATATTAAATATAGAATGTATTCAAAAACAAAATAATCTATATATAAGGACCATTATACTGATAACTAATGGTTCATAAATTGAAACGTTCTCTCTAAACTGTCGTTTTTTATTACACGAGAAAATAAATGTATAGTAATATTTCAGATTAGGATTGCACTATGCACGGACATAATATATAGGTCAGAGAAATCCGTTTAACTGTCGAATTTACGGAAGAAAAAATGCAGTTTTTTCCCTACAATCCATAGAATCTTAATGTTATGAATAATGGAACATAATATTTCAGAAATATTCTCTTGGTAATATATAAAAAAACATTTCTTTATTATTATGTATTTCGTACATTTAAGAAAACATTCCAGGAAGAACTTATTTATAGCTTATTTAATTCTGATTTATATTTTAAAATGAAAAAAATATTTATAATAGACGTAATAAAAAGAAAGAGGGTATTTCCAATTGAACTTACTGACCTGAGTAAATAATTTTATCTCAATAAAATCCCCAGCACTTTATAATTACACCTTTTTATATAAACCATCTCCTGTTGAATATTCATTAAAAATATTATATGTAAAGGTGAAAAATTTAAATTTCAAAAAGAGCAAAAATCAACTCGTACGCTCCATGTGTGTTATTCGAAATGTTCGTTTTATCACTGTTTTGTTTTTGTCACGTTCCATAATATGCGAACATCTAAAATTTCACATTACTTATTAACATACGCTAACACTGTCATCATTGTGGAAACGAGCTTTTCTTGTGTCACTGCATAATTTTGTACGTAATACTAGGCTGTCTGATTTAAATTTACAATTTTTTCAGCTACAATATATACATTTTATGGTGCTAATATTTTTTATTCGATCATAAAATTCGTATTATTGGGTTATCAAACGTTCGCCGGTTTTCCATATATGAAAATATTGAATAATATCGCCACGTATTACGACTGCCTGTGGATATAATTATAAAAAATGCTTTTATTATTATTATCATATTATAATAAACTATGATTTACTGATTCTCTATTTTTAATTATTGTACAATTTTTATCGTTTTATATATTTTTTAAATAATCAATAACACACACACAAATATATATATATATATATATATATATAATAAACATTTAAACATTGATAAAATATCAGTTTAAAAATATTTGAAGACTGATTTCAAATAAGAAGCCAGAGACATTGGAATAAAGTAACAAATGCATGTTTATCCAAAGCTGACAATTATCATATATTTAAAATACTTTATATTTTAGAATAGATTTCAATACATAATTCAAATCTTTTAAATATATCAATCATATTTAATGAATAAACTCTTAACAAAGTGCATCTCATATAAATAAAAAAAAACATACATCTTATTACACACAACAACCCGCATTAATGCTTAACTACTAATCATTTATACAAAAGTACAATTCGTAAATCATGCAACATTTTAAAAACACATGAATTATTAAAATTAAAATGTATTTAAATATTAATTCAACAATTTGTCCCGAAATATCTTCTTTCTTTCTCATGTCTGTATAACAACAAATGTATACATGTAAAACTGTATTAAAACAAAGAGATGAAGCAAAGTTTCTTTATTTACCGTACAGTTATTTTTTTTCCGTGAATTTTTTTCCATAATTAGTACTTGTTCCATTAATTTCGGAAGTAGAAAAGAATACCGTTTCAAATAAACGCAGCATTGTTTTGCATAAAATAAATTTACTCGTGTAATTTTTCTTCTCTTTAATTATCCTAAACTTCCGTAATAAAAAAATAATTATATTTTATACTCGTGTTTTTAACCCCCATCCATCGTTGTATAATTATTCATATATATATATATATATATATACATATATATATATATATATATATATAGATACACGTATATATGTTTTGTTGGGTATTTCACGATTTAATTTTTTTTATTCTGTATGTAAAAAAAAACGAGATAACATCCATACAAAACGTTTGTAAACAGTATGACGGATGCTGATAAATTTCAATAAAAACAGAGAAATATCAAAAGTATAGATAAATAGAAAGATTAAATAAAAATTCATAATTTGAGATTTTTTTTATCAACTGATACTTTTTGCATCAGACAAAAAAAAGTGACACACATACAACGAGTATTAGGATTATACTATCTCTCTATGTTCATTGTTAATTACGAAACATTCTTAAACATATTTTTTTAGTGCTATTATTTATTATTCTTAAACATGTTTATTTAGAATGGATAATAATTTCGAAATGATTGATAGTTATAAAAATTGTTATAATATAAAAAAAAAATTATTCAAATTTATATAAGATTTAGCAATATTATAATAATTGAATTGCATTTATAACAATAGTAACTATTGATAGTTTTGTGAAGATATTTTTATGTCATTTCCTTATATATATATATATATATATATATATATATATATATATATATATATATAGTTTAGAGAAATGCACTAAATGTAAGATGATGTATGTATTTGTTTGGCTGTTAAATTGCCAGTACTAAAATTTCAAACACACAAAAGGGTACTTAATGAAGGAATATAGTACTGAAACTCTGATCCCACACACAAAGGGAATAGAGTTAATGCACGAGTACACTCATTGATTTCCAAAAATGAGCCGTTGAGTGTATTGTTATGAAAGTGTGTAAGCTTAATCGTAACATATTTAGATATAATGTTACTTTGTGTATATTAGAACAATAAATCTTATTTATGAATACACGTTTAAAAACAATTATTATATGTGTTTCAAATTAAAATTTTAAAACATTTTAATCACTTCACAGATTTTAAAACATCATTTTTTTGATTCTTCATTACCAATTCCAGTAAATAGTTAATTCATTACACAGACTCAAACAGTTTATTCGTAATTAATATTGACAAATATTTACAAAGTAAAAAACATTATACTGGTAAAAGCACTGAAGCAGTGACACGAAAGTCAAACTGATAATAAAAATGTCGTTGTTAAAATAACAGAATTCTGATGAAACAGCGTGTGCGTAAAACATATTCATGCTTTTTAAACACAGTTCTGGGGCGATTCACGCATTTTTGGATATAAAACACTTCTAAGTACGTCAGAATGTATCGATTTTTAATTAAGAAGATTATTCTGTATCGAACAACATATTTCATACATGAAATAACATGTGTAATAATAAGTTGTTAAGGTGTAAATAATAATATTTTAAATATTATGATACAATAATTGAAGAATACTGCAAAAACACTCCATGTAAATGGATTTATGAGATGTAGTGTACTTGTATAAAAACAAATTTTTAAAAAACGCGTTAAAAATAAATCCAATAACTATGTGTTTGTGTGTGTATACATACATTTTTCATCCGTTAGTTCTTTCATCTTGAAAACTGTCATATAAAACATTTACACTAAATCTCCTTTATGTTTGTACGAGATATTTTGTTTTATATACAAATCGAAAAAAACGCACACAATAAACTAGGCAACTTCTTTCGAAAATCGTACAGAAAATATTTGTTATGTTCTCGTTTTTAGAATGATAAAAATAGAAACGGTTTTTTTTATATCAACAGCAACGTGTTCTCTAGTACACGTTTTATTCAAATTGACAATTTTATGTATCTTTTAAAGAATATTCTATACAAACAAACTTTCAATGACCAAATAAATTACCATTTCAAATATTCGACGAGAAATTTAAATAAACAGTCATGAATGGAAACGAACATTCATACATACAATAATACAGAACGTCACTCTTATATTTTGACAAGAGATTTTCGATAGAATACATATGTTTAAGAATTGTTCAGCGAAACTCATTGAATACGGTCTTACAGACGATAAATTTGTACTTTTTAACACATACATCTACACATATATATATATATATATATATATATATATATATATATATATATATATAATTTTCAAATTTATTTCAATTTTATTAAAATAAAACAACTTATAAAAAATTAACATTCAAATCTTCACTTCTCTAATAAAAGATTCATTGTTCTTCTAAGCTAAAATAAAATTCAATATATATTTATGCCAACTCCAAATTCAACGATAGTATTTTTTTATGAAAATGTATCTTAATTTGGACAATAACGTTTAATGATAACATTATTTAAATTTTTTATAATAGAAAAATCGTATCATACTGATATTCCAACGGTAATATTATTTAACAGTTTTTATAAATATTTTTTAGTAATCTGTATCAAAAATTATTACAAATTCAATCATAAGTACACATTATTTAATAATAAAATTAATTCTACAATTATTTAAAAAATAATATTTGTTAGTATATTAAAAATGGTTTATAATTGTAACACTGGTTACAATAATATAATTCAAGGATTTAATTGTTTTATTTTCGCAATAAAAATTAGTTTGTGAAATGAATAACATCTTATATAGTTTAAAATTATATACAAAACTAATTTTTGCCATTTAGGAAACAATATTTCCAAATTTCAATCAAATTAAATGGCACTTTTACTGTATTTCTTTCCTCCAATTATTATATGAACAAAATTATGAGTTCTTCAAATTTATAGATATATTAATTGTTTCAATACAAATTATAGCTCCACTCACATGGTATAAAATCCGTAAAGTAATTATATTATGGATAATGTTAGACAATACACTCATAAGGTTATATGTGCAAAAAATTTACTGAAAATACAAATGATTTTCAAATAAGGAAAATATTTTCTTTTCATTTAACTACAAATATGTGTACTTTTATATATATATATATAAATTTTATAAATATTTACTTAAACGAATTTAATTTCTATATATGCATAGAATTGATATTTATTTATATTCAAATAATTCTCGCAAGCTTAATATTTTCAATTTTAAAAATGCCGTATTATGTGAAACACTTCTCTTATACATTTTCTGTTATTTCACGAACCAGTATATACTTTCAATCTAGAAATAAATCTTTTTTGCTACGAAAGAATTTTTTATTTTGATAACGTTCAGTCGTTGAATTTCATGTAAAATTGAAAGTGAATTGTATTCATTCTAAAATTTTATTATAACTTTTGATAAGCATGTACTGTTAGTTGTAAGACACTTTATAAGCATATTCTATATATTCTACTAAAATTATGTTCGTTTCAGTGATTTTTTTTGAAAAATAAAAAATCGTTCCTTGTTTAATGACTATTTTAGGAATTTATTGAAAATATATAAATTTATTATAATGCTCTATATTAAAAATTATTGTTAATAAAAATACAATTACTTTATATAAATACTTATCATATAAGTGTTTACAAATATTCAAAGTTTTATAAACTAATATTTGTTTTCAAATTTATTATATCTGAACTACATATTATATTCGAACAGAACACAAATCTACAAATAAAATATTCGCATAATTCTATTTCAGATAAAAATCAAATTATTTTCGAATATTATCATATTTTTTTACATACAAAGATGATACAGTTTTTACTGATTTCATTTTATTAAAAATTATTTTTATATTTTATTTCATATTAAGAATTTTATGTACCACAATGATTCATTTAGAACAATATTTTTCATATTTAATTTTAATCAAGTATTTCCTTATTTACAAAAATACTTAACAAAATCTATTTCATATTCTTGTTAATATATGTATATATATATAACAATTTTATATAAACAGCGTAACTTTTTATATTCTTTTTCAAACTATTTAGTTTTTATTAAATATCCAACTTTTGCTATTTTCATAATATAGATCCAAATAAATGGTTCTATTAAAATTTTAATTTTAAAAAATAGACAAATAACAGAACGTAATGAACATCTGAAACTGTAGTAAGAAAAAACGTGGAATATAACAGCAGGTGATGTTAAGTTGAAAACAGACGTGTACACTGAATTTTCTAGTAAGTTAATTTCATGTATTTAGATTTTGATTCGCAGGGCTGAAAATGTCGAATAGCTAGAAACTAACATTGGAGTAATTCTTTTTACTTGTATAGAAAATTATAAATAGATCAGTATTGCAATATACTTCTTTTAATAAAATGATAAGAGTGGAACACACATGTAAAGCAATCAGGTGTTAATGACAATAGATAAAAAAATTTTAAATTTGAATAATAGTTTCTCAAATAAAAATTAAACATCCTTGTTTTCCGAACGCTTTAGTAGAAATTTCCTGTATTTAAAATTTATATATAAAAGAATATGAAACACTAATTTTCTATTAGGATTTTAAACTTGGTCAATTATCAACGGGTATTTTACTTCCCACCTAAGCCGCATTAAACATTGATAGATAAACAGCTAATTGTCATATAACTAAAGGTTCCCTTGTACACTAGGAAAACTAGATTTGCAGACGTAATCCGAATCAAATGAATTCAGACGTACATCTGTTAATCAATTCAGAGAACTGTCAATTAAAGGTTTAATTATTTGCTTAATTCAAAAACGATTTAAGAGAATTTGGTATGATTTTTAGTTTTATATATATATATATATATATATATATATACATAAATTATTAATAAAACAACCATATTTTAATTAATAATTGGAAAAAATAATTGTATGACCAAAAGTAGAGAATTAAAATTATTATTTATAAAACTCAACTTACTATAGAACTTACAATGATGAACACATATACTTGTATATCTTCAAAATCAAAAGTGGATTTCAAGAATTTTTAATAATTAAACAATACATTTCTTAATTTATGATAATATTAGATGGATAATTATACTTTTACATTATTTATTTGGAAAATATATCGATTCTAAGAAGTATTTGTTAAACTTTCCATTAAAAAATGTATGAAGCAAGTGATATTTTGTTTTTAAAATTCAGTTTTAGTTTCTTTTATTACCTATGTCTTCTTTATAAAAAAAAAACACTGTAAACGTCTGTATTAGTAAATACTAAAAATTAACGCCAGTCCTTAAAAGTTTAGTGTCGTACACAGCAGATAATATTCACGTCATAACCTTTACGAAAAGCTTTTAAAATATTTACAATCTCATCCAAGTCGTGCCCATAATCGAACCCATTTAACTGTTTTGCATAAAAATCCTTTACCATTTCTTCTGCGCCACGTTCCTCGTAGTCCTTGTGCGCGCTTTGTCGTCAACATGAAAGAAACGTCGGCAAATACAATTCCCGTTCTTTGGCAAGAACTAGTTCTCGATGCGAAAAGAAGAAGAATGGTGGAACGAGATAACACGGATAATTCGCCATATACGCCTACACGTCGCAGCAGCGTGTTTGTCCTCATTTGAATGTCAAAGCAGCGTGTTTCGATGTCGTGCGTGTTGAGAACGCCACTGTTCCATTCGTTACGTACGGGAAAAACTTGAAATTGTTTTTAGAGGTTACGCTAATCCGTTTTGTGTTCATGCATGCTGTTTTTTATTTCGTTGTTACGTATCGTGATTAAACGAACGCTCGTATTCGTGAATAGAATTGTTTTTATTCTTTTATTTTCGTTATTTTTTTGGCCTATTTTATTTCTGTTTTTTCCCATTTCGCGGAAACAAGTATCAGCGGATGCAAACTTTCCTTTGATTCCTTATTTACTTTTCTAAAACTAAAATCTTTTGTCCTACCTACATATTTTATACAACGTACATGTTCATAAAAAATACCAACATAAATCTTATATCGAAGGTTAAGAAATAGGCTCTATAAATAATATTACTTTTTTTAAAAAAGGATAATTTAATACGAGTACAGAAAGAGAATCAGTATATATATATATATATATATTTATTAAATATAATAAATTCTTCTTTAAATCTATCGTCTCATCTATTGTAAAAAAAGTAACTATTCTCACTATTCATTTAGACTTAAAAACACTAAAACCTAAAATAAAAATTCAAGAAACAATCTGTTCTTAAGAGAAAAATAAAAATGTTTAACTAAAATCTATCAAATAAAATTTCTAATTTAAATAAATATAAAAAACTAATAATAATTTATCAATATTATCTATGTTCGTCTGAATAATTCTCACATGTAAAAAAATCAACAAGCTGGAAACATTTATTAACACTTTATAATATTTGAAATCAATTTAAAATATTTAAGTCCAAAGTACATAAAATATACACAAACACATCTTATTTACATTGTTTGTTTATATTTAGAACATTAATTAATCTTTTTGTTTAACTTGCGCGTACAATGTATAATAATTCTATAATAGTGCACAGATTTACATATTAATTACACCAAATAATTCCTGATCTTGCATCTGTGATGCTGTGTCTACATAAAATCTACATGTCTAGTTTATGGCAAGTCTCATTACAATACTTCAAACAGAAACGGATGAGTATATAAATAACATACAGTTAATCTATCAAATCAATATATCGTTTGCTCCCTTTTCTAATTAAGCACAGAATTGATTTAGTGTTTTATCCAGTCTCTACTTTTTATAATTGAATATTTTTTACAATTTTATTTTTTGTTGAAATCTATCATTGCTGTGTTTGATAATTATTTACAATTAAAATTTACAATATTTTAATTCGATTGTTTGATAAATAAAATGTGAATTTTCATTCACATTTTAAATATTGTTTTTTTTTCTTATTATAAAGTTATTTCATTAATAAACATTTTGTATTACATTTAAAATACATTTAATAATCAGTTAAAGTATAAATTTGATTATGAATATAATCAAATTAATTAATAACAAATAAATAAATATTCAAAATCATTTATAAAAATCCTCTACAAAAAAGTGTATGAGCATTTCATAAAGCAAGTATATATAGTAATTATAATGCGACAATACGTAAAACAAATTAGACAACTCTATATCAACATAGTTTTTGTAAGTGTGTACTCTGAAGTAAATGTACACATTTTAAATATAAATTAATTATTCTCGAAGTTCGTCCATGTTGACTTGATGCTTGTGAAATGTTATTTAGGTTCCACAAACACTAAGGCAGACGATATGTGCTCGAAGAATCTCTAGAGAATAAAGTTGGGCAACTAGTTTAATATAGAAATTAGGCGAGTCTGATATTTGAATCTTCTAGCACTATATATCCTTATATTTGAAAAAAAAACATACATGCAGATAATTAAGATAAACGATATGTTCATTGAACGAATGGGAAATGCTAATTAAAACTTTTCAGACGAACGCACAAAATCAAAAATGTTATTTTTACTTTTACGTTTATAGTTGTGTTTTAATATTGTTTTCATTAATTCAGCTTATATTTTAAATTGTTCAACTTTGAATTGTTTAACTTATCTTTTTAAAATGGCGAAACCTAGTGAATTCGGAGAAAAACAACAGCAAAAAGTACAAATATTTAATAACTGTAAGAAATTTATCAACTTTATTTACGAATGTAATAAATGTTTCATATTATTATTATTAATTTTTTTAAAATGGACATCTTATACGGAATTTGTATAAAAATGAAAATTCAGTATTTTAAACATAAAAAATATTCATATTAGATAAATAAGTGATATTTTTTACATAATCAGTCATTGTTTAATATGATCAGTATATAAAAAGAAAACTATAGCACACGTTTGATACATTAGTTTTGATAGACTAACCCTCTTTTTGTCTGAATTTCGAAAATTCTATTCTTTTTAAAAATTGTATGAGATTTTGTTACTTTGAATCCATTTAGTATTAATATATATCATATAATTTAATACTGGTAAGGCCGTACATTTATTGAATCTTCATATCTATTATATCATTTAAGATTCTTATCGATTGTATATATATATATATATATATATATATATATATATATATAAAGAAAACTAAATAAGAAAAACAATTTCATACAAGAAACTTAGTTGTCCAATTGTTCGATCACTACACGGATATCAAAACAAACGTGTCACAATATATAGAAAAACTTTCTAAATGATAAAAAAACTGCATCTACTGAATAAACTTCATCCAAGCTATCATTGAAACCGAACAGAAAAGAACAATATGTAGCGAGAAAAGTTGCGATAAGGCATGCGACATTTGTTATCAGATCACTATAACTATAAATGTTTACAGTGGACACTGATGGTAAACTGATGGCACGGGTCAGTCAACACCTGGACAGTAGTTCGGATGGTGGAAGCGCCGGGGACTCGACACCCTCTTCAAGAGTACGCACCGATATCGATATACCCTCACGTGACATCCACAAGAGCATCGTACAGGAAAATATACCGGGTGTTAGTATTGGTACGAGAGTGCTACCGAACGGCCCACAAACTCAGCAGAGTGCCAGTGAGATCACCGATAACGGAAACCGGCGCGGCGACATTATGATGCCAGATGTGACACGAGATATCAATAACAATGTAAGTATTTGTGTGAGACAGACTTCATTTTGTTGTAAGCATGTGTAGAGTAACGTCGGATGAGCAAAATTAAGATTGGGCATCTGCCGTTATGAAATCAGGTAGAAAAATCACGGAATAGTATTTTTAAGCCGTACGTTAAATGAGATGAAAACAATTATGTTCCAAATATACCTACACTCAGGTTTTTTACTTCGAGTCTCTTTAATCTCATTATATGTAAATATTTTAATTTATTATTATTTTATAAGCAACACATAATTTAACAATTTATAGTTAATAAATAAGGAGATACAGTAAATTCCACTGTATTTATTTAATTACTGAGAAGTATAGACAATAACTAGTAAGTTTCTTGGAAAAATGAATTAATTTTTAAGGTAGTTTAGAGAAAATATAGAATTCTAAATGTCAAAACAAAATAGTTTTAAAAATAATTAATTAATAAATATTCATAAAATCAATTAATCTAATTAATGCTATAATAAGTGATATGTATTTAATATCGCCTGAAATCCATCTCCAAAGTGTGAAAATAAAGCATATTGTACAAATTTATTATGCAAATTTCCCAGATTTTTTTTCTAAATTATGATAAAATTATAAAACAGTTTATCTTGACTTTGTATTATTTAACTTTTTATAATGCTACGCGTTACTGAAAATCTTTTAGTAATTTAATAAACTCACAGCCAATAATAAAATCTAATTATAAGTTATTTAGATAAAGTAAATAATAATTCCACTTGCAGATAATATAACTTAAAACAATATTTTGACACGGTTTACAAAAACAAACTTAATCTCACCCTACACGACCAATTTAATATTCATAGGATTCAAACAAATATAATCCGAATATAATTTATTTTCTTATTAAAGATATTAACAATTCTCTTTACGCAAAAAGTATATAATAAAATATGTACAGACAATACTATTGTTTTTCTCATAAATAATTACAGACTTTGAGTTCATTATTTTTTTATGAAAATTTTATAATATTTTCTCTTTGTCTTTATATATATATATAAAGGGGAAAAGAATTTAATTATAATTATAAATTATTAAAAATTAAATCTTGAATATATATTGAAATATTGATTGATTTTTTCTGAAGTCAACCAATTCTTTTTAATATACTTTAATATATAAAATCAAATATCAATATATCTTCTTTAATAATTTAATACGAGACAATATTTCTTTTTAAACATTTATTCTTTTAGATATTTATTTTTGTTTTGAAATATTGACATATTTAAAATATTTTTTACATAATAACGTTTTTCTTTATATTCAAATATGAATGACATGAAACTGTAAACAATCTATAATTATTCATACATTTGAAATATTAAAAAAAAAATCACCAAAATGTATACTCACTGAACGTTTCAAACAATCCGTTTTTTCACTGAAAAACGGATTATTTTTCTTTTAATATCGCACACAAATAAGTGCTATTTAATCGAGAGTATACATATTATTTTTTTTATAAAACATAACTCTTCTTAAATACATTTATATTAGATTGAAGTTAAAATAGTTTCAAAATAAATTTTTTTAATAGTTTTTTCGGTTATGTATTTATACATATTTATAAATTCTAAAATGTGAAAATATACTATATAAATATTATATATATATATATATATATATATATATATATATATAGTATATACCTACGCCGTATTGATTTCTCAGTACCACATGCACTCATAATAGCTCTGTAGGTGTTCATTTGTATCTTTCAAACAATAGAAATTATTCACATGTATTTGTTGGATACGCATTGAGTTACGAACTGTATTTTATAAACCCGTAAACTGCCAGCCTTTTCTGACACACGCACTCAAATATATATATATATATATATATATATATATATATATATATATATATATACACACTTGTTTCTTAGTAGTAAATGTGTACGTCTCAGAAAGAAATATAAAACTCGAACAAAAAATATGTCGAAAGTCAAGAAAAGTATACTGTTGAAAAACACCTACTTTGTAGTATATGGGTATAAGGTATGTGAAAAACATAACTATTCTCATTCCAATCGAAACTGCCGACAGTAAAAGAAGTGTTTTTGCAACACTTTACGACGTCATAAAATCCTAAAAGTTGTGATCGTATATATAAAAAAAAATGTTTCAGTAATGCTTTTATAAAAACTTTATTAGCCTTTTTTATTCGCTTTCGATATAAAAATCAATTGTCTTTCAAACAATTATCGATATCAAATCATTGCCGAATGTCACATAAATAAGGGTATGAGAGACCGACAGAACTCTCATTCCAAGAAGACAAATCTGTCCCGAATCATGAATTAAAAACTTATGCGAGTGTTTCGCAATTAAACACTTTTATCGTTGTACTTTTTTTTGTCTTTTGATCTTCAGATGTAAACATTAAATGTCAAAGGTTCATCAAACTTTGTTTTTAATTTATGTTCTTTAAAAATATGTTGACATCAACACGCGATATTTGAATAATAACTTTCTCTGTCGAAAAGAACATAAAACAGACACGTAACTTTTCAAATTCAACATTTACCAGATTATTATTTCAGAAATATATCAGATACTACAAAGAATTATAAAATTTCTTTCACGTTATTCAGTTTCCTGAATTCATATTTAAATTCGGCACATTAATCCTACATTTTCATTATTATTTTTGTCTCTTAATTAATTTAATTTCTATATAAACATAATTTGTCAAGATGAAACATCATTAAACATCCGAACAAACAACTTCTTGTTTAAAAAATTACATATAGTATAAAACTCGATCGTAATTTACAATAAAACTATTTCACACAGATCAATGTATTATAAACTGGATAATTTATATAATGTATAAATCCCTGAATTGTATAACAATATATAAAGTTTACTTTCAACATCTTTTTTTCACATAAATATACAATTAGAATACACTTTCAAAGCATATTGCAATAAAAGTATTAAAAATGAAAATATGTTGGAATTTAATATGAAAATTCGTTTTTCATAAATAAGTTGTCTTGTTATAATTTCAAATATTATCTAATAAAAAATAAATTTAAATTTTGGTACACAACGAATAGTTTGATTTTATGTTCTTTTAGAATGAACGTTTTAATATTTTCTCATATTTTATTAATATTGATATGAAAGATGTTTGAGTAAAATGATCTTTGAAGTTTTCGTAATA
Source organism: Acanthacorydalis orientalis (assembly GCA_034766995.1). Classification (NCBI taxonomy): domain Eukaryota; kingdom Metazoa; phylum Arthropoda; class Insecta; order Megaloptera; family Corydalidae; genus Acanthacorydalis; species Acanthacorydalis orientalis. The sequence goes on from CM068323.1 coordinate 22,515,147, forward strand.
ACAAGTACTTGTTGTATATCAAATATCTGTCAAGAAGATAAATAGAATTTAATATAGCAGGCAAAGAATAAATTGTATATTAATATATATTCCACTTATTTTATTATAACTAAATTAAAATCTTTAAATATATATATATAGCTGAAAATAAAAAAGACAGATGTTTATACATTAAATGTATTTGACAGAAATGTTATTATTATTGTTCTTCTTGTAAAATATCAACGGTTAAATTCTATGGCCATTACAGTTACAAAAATAAATTATGAATGATGTTAATATATATAGTTACGTTGCAGCAATCACATCCGTTTCATGATAAATTATCAATTATCGTAAAAACATCAATTAGTTTATAAAATATTTGTTATTATAAATATTGTTATTTTCTGCTAGTATTTATTTTATAATTAAATGATTTTTAAATGCTTTGTTTATATTTTTTCATTGATAATTTATTTATATTACAATTATCTAAGATAGTATTATAATTTAATTAAATTTTTAAATGACTGTTGTATTCTTATAAGTTTCATAAACCTACAAATATATATCGTTGGAGAATAAATTAAGAATTTAACTCAAAACTAAGTTATAAACTGACCGAAATGCAAACAACAACTTTACTCAGAAAATCATATGCCTGAAAAGTTTACCTGTGAGTTCAGTGATACGATTTTTTTACCATATTATACAACAGGATATCTTAAATTCTGAGTATTTATGTTAAATAAAAACATCTGTTTCATATACCTCTTCATATTCACACACGAAAGTTATATATATATATATATATATATATATATATATATATATATATATATATATATATATATGTATGTATGAAATAACGTGCAAATGTATTAGTATACTGGTTTGAAAATATCAATTATAAATGAGAATTAAGATTTATTCAAAGAATTTGCAAATATCTACTCTCATCGCATAAAGAAATTTCTTGAGAAATCATTCAACAGAAAATCGTTTAGATTCTTTTCATTTAACTTAAACGTTTTATGAAAGGAGAATTTTGCATAACAATTCCAAAATTTACGACTGAACTCACTATAAATGAAATGAAGGGAAAAATCCTACTAAAAATAGATCACATTTACAGACTTGTACAGATAAAATTCTCGGCAAATAAAGCTCGGATCAAATAACAGTTTTGCGTGCGTGTGTGCGCGCGCGCGCGCGAGCTCGTCCTCTGAAAGATTTCCGAACGGCGCCGCGTAGCAACTCTTCTGCCCCTACAATCTGGATATATAAATTCGAGTAAGAAAATCTCGGCGACTGTTTCAGCGATTCGCTCGTTTTAACGAGCGCAATGAACTCCCTCGGCTAGCCATAAAACCAGTTTGTAACATTATCTCTCTAATGGTTTCTGTATACTAAGCGACCGTAGTGCGACATCTGAATCACATTTTTCAGCATCTTTCATGCAATCTATATGTATATGTGACGCGTGTTCCATTTTACAGCTGGAGAAGTACACTGCTTACACGAGCGGCGTACAGTATTCACCATTGGATATGGCCGAATACGTGTTCTGGACTGGTGATGAGAAAGGCGTCACGCTTGCCATTGAAGAATTCCTTCAAGACGGATTGGTGAGTCTCTTTCACAATGCATATAAATGACATACGTAAGTGTGTATCTATATTTAAACTCATATCTATGTAAATGTATACGAAAATGAAGTTATGGCTCCATGTAGTTTATATTCTACATCAGTAGAGTGTCATACATCATACATCAGTAAATTATTCTATTAAAAAAGACACCATTTATTAAGAATCATAATACACTTCAATTACAAGCGAATGATTAATAATGATTCGCTAAATTAATTATAAATTATGTATTTTTTTGTCATGATTTTTTTAGTTTACGAGTTAATGTTTAATATTTTTATATATTGATGATAAAAAAATATTATATTAACCGCTCGTTCCTAACAATCAACTTTAATTAAATTTATAACATGAACAGAAAACAATACATACTAGAAAATTTCATTTATAAGCATTTTACTATTATATATTTTTTAAACTCTTTCAAACATATTAGTATTAACGAATAAATGTTTTCCTTATATAATGTAACTATATAAAAAATTAAAGATAATAAGATGACTACCAATCTACTATTTTAAGATTTTGTAAGTGACGAATCATAATTAATAATAGTCTTATAGAATTATTTCTGAATGTAATATTCTACGAGACTGATTCGATCCTTTTTAGAACTTTACGGATTCGAAATGAATATTTATTATTTAAAAATAACTCAGTTTCTCAGGTTTTCAAAGAATTTGTTGAGTAAAGGAATAACTGCTTAATTTTTCGATTTATTTAATTAGAAAAAAATTCAATTCATTGTTCATTGTATGTTGCAATATTCTTCTTTATATTTTTATATTAAATGAGTTTTAAATATGTTTCTGTGAAATAATTATTTGAATTTCTAGTTTACTAAAATTTTGGATTGAATAAAAATATTAATTGATTTAATATTATATCATGTCGCACAGAATGTTTAAAAGAATACGAATCATTTATGAAAAAAATCTATTTCTTTGTAAAAATCAAGGTTTTTACTAAAATCTGAATATATATATATATATATACATATTAATATATTAAAAAAACAATTATAATTAAATAAATATCCTCAAACTTGATTCATCTCTAAATATAAAAATACACCTAAGAATACGTAATTAAAATGTTTACAAAAAAAAAATGTATCAATGTTTTTTTCTTCGCTGTTTTATTGCAGATGACACGGGATGAAGCTATCGCGTTTTTACAAGAGATCAAATTCAATCTTGACTACCTGCAGGCACATTATTCTCAACAGGGATTGCGCTCTGTAGACATACAGAAAGAGGAACAAATCGCTAAGGTGAGCGAACGAAGCTTTAATGTAAACTCTATGAGATGTTTACAAGTGCAGCGTGTGTAATTTCATTAAAGTTTGTCTTTTCCGGCGTATGTTTACTCTACATCGTAACTAGTTGTTCAAACATACTCAGACGTGTTATAGAAAGATAGTAAATATTGTCAAAAACGAAGATTTCGTTTATGTGTTACATACATAACATATATATATATATAACGATTCTACTATAATCTAAAAAACCACCCTAAGAAAATAATCTAATTTCCTAAAATATTCATCTTGTTTATCTAATGGAAACGTTATGTCTAATCTTAAATAAAGCATAAGATTATAATTATATTATTGATCCCGTTTTAATTATACCTGAATACACATGTAACCAAATTTACATTAATGATGAGTATTTCAAGCCAAATATTGATTAGTTTGCTTTCTGTTTTCTCCCTCGTCGTCGATACAGAGTTTCCTGGATGTGTAAAATGTTTTCTTATTAATTAAGAAATTTAATATTTATGTTTGGTTTGCCTCTGCTGTACGTTTAGAAATAATTGTTATAAATTAATAAAAATATCATAATAGACTGAATTTCACATATTTACTTTTTCTCTTTATATATTTATCAATTAGTTTACTTATTAAATTCTGTTCTTTATTCTGATGTATTTTTTGATAATTTTACAAACATAACTAAAGCATAAAAATCGTAAATTGATATATATATATATATATATATATATTTGTTATACATATTGTAATATATAAATATTTGTTATATATAAACATTTGTTATATATAAATATTTCATAGCTTCTACGTTTATTTGTTACTAGTTAATTTTCATAAAATGGATTTAATTACAGTGCTGCTTTTATTCAACAAACATAGACATTTTTATTAAATTAAATCGTTTGATATCAAAGTTATTTTGTTTTACATTTTATTTTATTCGACAATAGTATATCAACAAATACTCGAATGCTTTAAATTGTATTTTTGTTAGAAATGTTTTGAAAAGTACACAGTTTTAATATTTTATTCGATTTAAAAAACTTTTAGTTTGTACGCTCACTGAATACTTTAAACACTCTTCTTTAAATAAAATACATACTACAAATTCTAATTGATTTTATCTAACAGTAATTAATTCATAACTGATCAATCAAAACAGTTCCACGTGTAAACCATTTACCTATTTTTGTCTTTATTCATAACTCTTTTTAAATGAAAATAATTCTGAAATAAAAAAATGATTAATGTATTGTCAATAGGGGTTACAATTTCGATCATCTTATAAATACAGATTAAGTAATTTTCTAGTAATTAACTTTTTTCGTTTGTTTAAATAATTAATTAGACTTTAATAAAAATCGATTGCTAAATAAAAATGCTTACAATACTATTAAATTTAAGTTCTGAGAAAATTAATGCAAACGAATGAAAATAATGTAACAAAAACGTACATTTATTTTCGAGACAGTGTATTATTTTTATTAAAAAAAATACGTGCCACGTGAATGCATTTACAATGTACGTATGACAGACAGTTATCATCAGCATTTGAATATTTATTAACCTGCAAATTGAATTTATATAGCATTTGCGAAGTGTTTGCGCAGCTGACTTGTTGACACAATTTCTAACAGCTACGAAGTTCATTTTACATGTATTTGCATTGGTGAAATGATTCATTTACAAGAAAAGAAATATAATTTTTCGACGACTACGAAATGATACATTCGGTATAAGTAGAAAGTCACACAAATTGTATTCGTTTGAAATGATATCATATTTAACGATCTTCTTTTTTAATTAATTACATTTTCATACCAAAAATAAGTGATTATAACCTGTGTGCATACAAGAATCGATCTTTATTTCAGTTAATAATTTTTATTATCATTTATCAGCCAATTTGTTTGCTGAAAACATTTCAAGAGAAATGTATTTTTTTATTAACATATAAAAAAGTAAGTATGTTATAAACTCTAATGAGTTTTAATAAATTACTGAAATTATTAATCAATATTTTAAAGTGCTAAAACGAGACATATTTTCTAAATAAATTATTATACGTTTAACATTATTTTTATATAATTAATTTATCGTATAAAATATTTTACAAACTACTGATATTTTATAACATTTTGAAAAATCTTTGAATATTATATCTTCCTCTTTACTTCCTATTAGTTTCTGAAGGATACGCTTACATTTTTTATCACATAATCATGTATTGAATACACATTACGAGACCAATTTATACCAGAACAAACTTCAGTGTTTAATAATTAAATATCTTAATTATTTTAACATCCGTTCGGGAATAAACTCTGTTATGACACAGGACACTCTCTCAATAGACACGTTCATCTATATAGACTTAGTCGTTGATTGTAAATGTTTGCTTTTACTTTGCCGTCGAGAATAATAGAATATATTCCATTATTCACTGTAAATTCATAGCTATAGTAATAGAAATTCCTTATTTTTTTTAAATTAGTGGTATTATTATTAATCATTATTTATTAAAATGTAATAATATATAAAACACTAGTCTTGAATATATAGCACCTAAATATTTATTTAAATACTTCTTTTTAATATTATTTCTTTTAATATTGTTTTTTTTTCACATAATGGATCTGCATTTTACAATAATTTTTTATTCACACACAAAGATAAATTACTGTTTCTTCAGTCTTATTACAGACTGTTTGTAAACATTTTTTCTTTTTCCTTTTATAATTTATATACACCTGAACTGAAATTTATCGAAAGTTTCAATAAAGAACAATCGTTTTAATATTTATTTCTCTTCTCAATCTGTTCTTAAAAGCTTTCACTGAATGATTTTATTGTGGCATAAAAATACAATTTATTCTAAGCGCGAACGCTTCAGTGAAATATTGGTCATTTATTTGTCAGGGTTTGATATTTTTTAGTATAATTTTAATTGCATAATTATTTATTGTAAAAAATATACCTATTATGATTGAATTCCTTTCATACTGAAAATTTTTTAAATTAATTATATATGAAAATAAACTTATGAACATTATCTTTTTTAAAACAACTCGACAAATTATCAGCTCATTTATTAACATAATTAAAAAACATATTTTACATTACGAATAGAATTGATTATAGACAGTAAAATATTATTGAAATACGTGTACGTAACTAATAGAAATATTGTTGAAAATTAGTTTGTTTTTGGTGAGAATTTAAAAAGAAATTTAAAAGAATTTATTAAATAATCACTGCTGAAAATAAAACATCATTGAAGTAAATGAATAAACAAACAATATATAATTGTTTAATGGAAAATAGTTAACTATCAGTATGGTACACTGTTAAAACATTTTAAAACTATTTGAGTTGTTTATATTTGTACATGAAAACATATTTCACTTTACTCACTAATTTGATTATAAAACATTTAATACGACAAATTTGTAAATTATGAAGCTACACACATGAGAGATTTCAATTTATCTACCTTTCTCGGTTAAAGTGTTCAGTAAATTGAATATATATTTTAAAAGCGAAGAAATATATGTATGAATATCAACTTTAAAATATAGAAAATAATATTTTTTAATTGTTACATTTTGTATACAAATTAATAACAAATCTTTTAACATTTACAACAATCTCCTCGTACACATATTTCCATACAAAAAAAAAATCATTGAAATCTCTATACCCTTGACAACAAATTTTATTAAAAAAATTGTACATGTATTTAATCAACCGAAATCATCAGATAAATCATCGTCATTATCAAGATTCATGATGAAAAAAAAGTGAACGTTCTATTTTCAGCATCCCCATTTTTCACAATAAAAAAAATGAAATAATCCTCTTCCGTTTTCGCTTCTGATTGATTGGTTCGTTATTTTCGGTTTAAAATATGTCAGCAATTTCTGTTATTAATAACTGAAGACATATCTTACCTATGTAAAGAATACAAATCGAAATTTGAATTCCTATACACATTTCGATTCAAATTGTACTTTGAACATTTATTAATCTCTTAAATATTTTATCGGAGCATGAAAGCATGCCGTTTGAAATATCATATATAAAAGTATGTATGTATAAATATATTTTTTTATTATGTGATGGGAATGATATTTCTTTTTTTGAGCAGCGCGTGACATTATTAAAATATTACAGGAAATTAGAATAACACGTCTACTTAGACATTAGAATCGAAACGTGCTATTACTATATCATTCTGGAAACTATTATTGCTGTACGGCTGTTATCTTGTTTTCAACTTGTATATCCTGAAATCAATATCTGAATGCAAACAAAACATATACTGAGTTTTATGTATATTATTATTATCATCATATTAAAACGCTTTCACGTCCAATATGCTAATGTATATGCGTCAATCAAAAACTTTTTTTTACAAAAACAAACGACGATTATAGTTCCACAGTAATTTATTTTCGTGTAAAATAATTTTGTATTTATTACCTTCGGAAAATAAACAAATCGAACATTGTGAAATTAAATACGCTCATTTTAAAATATTCACTGTCCAATATGTCATGATAAGTGTAGAACTTTGAATAGGTTTTTATAATTTGAAATATTTTTAATATACGTTTTTTTACAAAATAAAAGTAAACAAGAACTTTATTTTTTTCTGATAAACACATATGTTAAATTATTATCTTAAACATATATATATATATATATATATATATATATATATATATCTTATTAGTTTGTTTATTAAAATATTAAGAAATATAAATAAAACGATCAATCTGAAACAATCTTATGAATGAACGATACAATTAAATATTTTTTTAAAGTGTATAACTTCATTGAAATTATAAAATATGATATTTAATGACTAATCCCTAACATATGTTGTTTATTAATACATATTTTATAGAATTCTAATTCAATTGCTGATACACAATTCACTGATTAATAAATGTATGTGTACTGACCAGTGTGTACCACAAACGCAGTGGTAGACGATTGATTGATTTGGAAAACATTTACATTGCGGTCGCTTATATACTATCTACAAATTATACGCTATCGGTTGTATTTACAAGTAAATCCCTATGCAACAACACGTTTTCCTGTAAAATAATGCAGAATACCAATACTCTATAGCACAATATAGCACGTTGAGCACAACCATCTATGTCTGATTCTTTGTTTCGAACCATTTACCAATCTCGTTTGTACCATCAAAAGTTTCAGTTAATATTAGTATAGAACTTTATCTAAAAACAAAAAAATAAATTAAAGAATATATGAATTCTAAAAATCGTATTCATGTACTAGGAACGAACGAACCGAATTCAACAGAACGGAGTCAGATTTCCATCATCTGGATTGCGTTTCAGGGATCCGAGAACAGAATTCGGACAACAGAAGATATTTGATATTTCGGATTTGAGAAAGGGAATGGAAAAGAAAAGTGGATTGGAACAACTCAAACAAAATCAACATAAAGGTAAAAATATGTTACATGATGAAAATAAGAAGAAAATTTTTCGTATGGTTTTAATATGGTGTACTGTAAACACTTCTGTTAGATGATAATATATAATAAAAACGTACTTTTCGAAATTATTGAACGAATACGACTATAAGGATCGAAAATAAACGTACTTTGTATTTATATAAAACACTGAAAATTTAATGTGGATATAAACTTTTCAGTATCGAATATTCTCATTTCAAAATTTCATTTATTTCTATAATTTATCCGTACCTTTTCAGTCTATTTTTTAATATAAATTGCTGAGAACAATTTCTTCCTAAAATATTTTTATATAAGTTAAGATAAATAAAATTAGATATAAATTCTGTTTATCAAACAAAGAAGTATTATAAAATATAGCATTTCTTAGAACAGTTTAATATAAATATGAAGAACCTTGCACAATTATCTTGACATTTACAATATATTTCATTATGTTACAATTCTATTTTTTTAAAAAAAAATTAAAATATATTTTATTAAATAATTATAATTTCTGTGCATTTCTGTGTAATTGTAATGATTTCTATATTTTAAAATCCCATTCATATGCAATAAAAAAACAGATAATTCTTTTTAGAAGAATCATCTATATCAGATGAAGAATACGAAGGCCTTTTGGAACGACTACGCGTAGCAGACTTTCTTTATACAGAATATTCGTTAGAGGAAGTTATTTACCAACTTGCAAAAGTGATGTTTTCACAATCGTTAACAAGAGGTAGTGCGGAAGCACAAGATGCTCTACAAAAGTTTACAACATTCTTAGAATCTGAAACGGAGCAGGGTCACATTTCAAGATCGCTTGAAAAGAAAGTATTGGGTTCGTATAACTATTATTATTCATATACTCTTTTATACACTTGTACAAACACACACACATATATATATATATATATATATATATATACTTTTTTATTAACTTGGGAAAAGTTTTCAATAAGAATCGCTGCAAAACATTTGCTACAGCTACGTATAAATTTAAAAAAAATATTTGGATTATATTGAAATCAAAAAGTAATTTAATCAATGAAGTTTAAAAATAGATAATGATTCAAAAGGGATAATAATAATTAAAATATGCATTTATTTTAATGGAATAGTACTTTATTAAAAATAACATTCATGCCTGTATTTTAGAAATAATTTGAGAATATATTGAAAAACGATTTTCCGACATATTGTAAAATTGTATTTTTACATTTTCATTTTCTTATGATGAACTTTTTACGTTTCTTTATCGATACTTTTTTTCATTTTACTGTGTATATGTACAGGGTTGGATTCAAAAAACACGTCTATTAAAAATAACTGCATACACTAGATAATTGTTTGTTCTGGAATGAAAGATTAATTTTTGATTTAAATTTACAGATGTTTTAATAGCTGCTTTAACAGACACTTTAACTGAACATCCAGAACTGGTACCAGCTGCAAGAGAAGGTCTCGGCGGTGGAACTACACCCAGATTACCGCCAGAAAACCATTTATTACAACAGATATTAGATCTAACACCTGAGGAAAAAGAAGCAGCGCAAGCTTCACTGTACGCTGCATTCAAGGGTCACAATGGTCATCAGGTTCGACAGGATAAAAGTCACACGGGAAGAGATAAAACATTGCCGATGAGTGCACCAAAATATAAAACAGCTTAAGAGTATATTTGAATATTTTTCCACGTAAAGTATTAATCGTTACAGGTATTTAAAAAAAAGTACACACACTCATATGTTTTAAACAAACCGTAATGTGGGTTTCGTTTCCAAATATTCCATTCGATTTCACTACAAATTCATTTACACATATGAAAAGGATCTGTACTGAAATGTTACAAGCCGTTTATTGTATGGTTATTAAATTACAAAGTATTTATTGTAATTATTATTCAATTAAGGGATTCATCATTTTGAACATCAGATCGTATGCAAACAAACAAATAAAAACTGATAATGACGATTTGTTCGGTAAGTTAATTGAGCAAGAAATGACCATAAATATTGAAAATATTTTCATTTTTATATAAATATATATTGTAAAATATTGAAGAGTAACAAATTTTTATAAAATTATTTTCGAAACGATGGTTCATGAAAAATCCAAAAACGTTTGAAACATATTTAAATATAGGTGCATATATATATATATATATATATATATATATATATATATATATATATATATAACTGATTTAAATATTGCTGTTTAAAATACGAACTATTATTTCATATTAAAAACAAAATTTGTTTTAATTTAATCTACACAACATGTAATTTCAGATAAATTTACTTACTAATTTACGCATATTTAAATTTACATGTTTGTTCAATTTTTCGAAGCTATTATACAACATAAACATGGAATAAAATAATTATATTTATACCATATTTTCAAATTCATAATTTCGTATTTTTTAAACCTTACATTGGCTGCCATCAATAATTAATGATAATGAATTTAAAAATATTATTTTTATAGATTTATTATATATATATATATATATATATATCGAAATATTGATCTTCAAAAAATAAAACTTAAAACAAATAATTATTTTATAACACAATGCATTCTGAATGAGTATATAAATTGCAAACTGAATTAAATTTAGTGAAACAATTTCAAGAAAATAAATATAAATATTTAAATGAAAATGTCAACGTGGTCCTACAATGTTTCATTTAATAAAAAATATTGAATAAAAATCAGTTTGTATACAACTGAATGAATAGACGTGTACTAAGTTCTTTTTGTTGTTAAAAATAAAATTTCATAAATAGAAATTAAAAGAAACAATGACCACATATCATATTGTCGTATCTATAAAGAAATATGTCGAACAATGTTTAGAATATATATGTTGTCAGTAATTTTCGTATTGGAAATAAAATTCCGTTTTCAGTGAACCATTAAATTATAGAAATACATATGTGAAGAGTACTAGTTATATATTTTATATAGTCACTATAATTAAATAAATATTTTTCATTTGAAACCACTGTTTATTTTCTAATCATACTATACGTAATGAAAGATGAATTAAAATATTTTTATTAGAGACTATTTATAAATATATTTTCACATAAAGAAAATATTTTTTAAATGTAATTTTTACGGTAGTTTTGATTGTTTATTTTAATTTACATTAACAAAATATTAGAAAAAGTGCCAAAGAAATATGTTATATTATTTATTGAAATCATATAAGGTCTTCTTTCGGTTTTCTGTAAGGTACATCTTTAAAATTGTTCAATTTTTATGTTGAATATATATAATAGAATGTTTCATATGGAAAGTTGAATAATATATATTCTAATTCAATATCAGTTCAGGCAATCGCGTTTTATTTACACATACATGTGATAATATCGTTATATATTCTTTATCGTGAATGTCTTAGAGATTATTACTTACATTTATATTTCTATCGAAGAATAATTTAATTAGTTCAGAAATAAACTATATACTGAATGAATGTTTAATTAAAAAAGCCTTTGTAAACAAAAAGTAAATACGTTATTTAAACTATCGTTGAATTAAAATGTAAATCTTTTACAAACAACGTTTTAGTTGAAATAGAAATGTGTTCTGTTGAAACGCAGCAGTGCCATTAATTTATTAGCGGATTAATAAGAGCAACTCCAAGTTGCTCATGCATGCTGTATGAAATGTACATGCACATTTTTATTACAACCCTAAATTAAGACTGTTTGAAATGTAAATAACGGTGTGTGGATTGACCATGTACGACCATCATTAAATAAAATACAGAGTTTACGTTTCCAAAAGTGTTCATTATTAACAAGCATTTAATATTTTTAGTTAATTAAAAAGGATCTGTGCGAATTCATGAAAAGAATCATCGATAAACGCAACTTTAACTCTCTTTTATTCGATAAAATATTATTCGAAATTCGTTATTGTTATTAAGAAAATTAAATACTTCATTTGGTTTGTGTCAGTATGAAATATGCTCCGAATGGGAATAATTTCTCAATACACCTCTTTTTGCAATTTTTGGTGCATCGGAAGCGAGAAGGTCTCGAAATCTGTAATTCAGCACCCAAAATTGCTGCCGGCATATTAATGAATGTGCAATCTTTCTATTTAGGAAGGAAATCAATGAAATACAAACGTTTTATCATTAAAATTCATGTCAAACATCAGATCATTGGCCCTATACTGTAGTGCATAGTCACTTTTATAAACTGTCGCAACAGTCATTTGTAGACAATAAGGAGAGTAGAAATCTAGACATAACATGTTTTTACAAAAATACGAGGCGAACCGTCCACCATCGTCTCCACAATGTACCGATGCATTTACATCATCAGTCAGAAAATCACGCTGACCATTATGAGTTGAATTAAGTATATTCTTGACGATGCTTCGCTCAATAGACCATCAAACATAGTGGCGTAACTACAATGCTTGAGGCCCCCCGGACGAAAAACTAACTTCTTGAGAAACAGATTAAAAACCAATATAAAATAATATAAGATTCAGAATAATGAATTTATTCCAGTTTATGTTAAGTGTTTATTATTATTATTAGAATTCAATAGCGACGTTGCTCACATTATCTTATAATTTATGACTATTGTTTGCCACTTGCCGTCTAGCAGAAATAGTTGTATATTTTCTATCCATAAAAATGAATTGCTTGACATGTGAATACAAAAATAACCAGATATAATAGTTTAAATAAATATAGATCTCATGTATTAAGAATTTATAAATTAATTCAATCTTTTGCATTGAAACACTTTGGAAATATATTACAACACCATCCTTATTTTTGTCACATGTATATTAAAAAAATTTTGCACTTGCCGAAAAGGGGTCCCCGAAACATGCACAGTCAGGCCGGGTGGTAGATAGGCCTTAGGTTAAACATTAATTCGATGATCACAAACGTTCTATCGATGTCGTAAAAACAATAAAAATGTTTATTATTTAAATTTCTATTAAATTTTAGTGATTGTAAGTACATTAAAAATTTATATATATATATATATATATATATATATAGTAGATAAGATAAATAGATAGATCCAAACATCTACATGTTCTACATTCTCTGCATCTTCTACATCATCTAAATCTACATATTATAAATCCTCGTAATCGTCTACATCCTCTACTATATCTTCTACATCTATATCTATAGCCTCTACATCTACATCTTCTTGCATTTATACGTGTAAAAATACATACATACATATATATATATATATATATATATATATATATACGAATTATGCGAGTTAGATCTACTCTTACCATCTATAATTTTTATTTTTATTAAGACCTTAATAGATTATCTAATAGACAAAATGAAAATAAATGCAAATATGTTCTTTTGGTTATCAGTATTTGATTTGTTAAATAATTTTATTTCAGTAAATCGTAAACTATTCTCAAAAAATAAAAGAATGTAATATGTTGATAGTTCAGACATTTAGAATCAAGTATTTTATGTAAGACAATACATTTTTAGTATTACACTCTTGTAAAATATTTAAAGAAATTCGTGTATTTGTTAAACAGTTCTTTTTAATAATAATTCAAATATTTCTTCTCGATTTCGTATAAAAATTACTGTTTGATTTAGACACATTTCAAAAATTGTCTTATCTATATTTGAATGATTAATAATTTATAAAATAAATAAAGATCAGTCATCTAAAAATAGCATCCGTATTAATACCTGTGTAATTGAAGTACTTATTTAAAGAAACAGGAAAGTGTTTTAAATTATGTTATACATTCACTCATCTCAACGCAAATAAAAAAAATCAGCAAAAATGCAACGATAATAATATAAAATAGATATTCTATGTATAAATATTTTTTATACAAATCTAATGAACTAAATAATTATTAATACATTGTCATTTAAGTAATATGCCAGCTCGACAACATTAAAAATGTTTAACTGGTGTTTCTTAAATTAAATATAATATTCAACATAGAATATAAATAAAATTATTTAATATAATATTAAAAACACGTGCATTGACCTTTCGTAGAACTCATAGTTGTTGATCTGGGCAGGATCTTTGAAGAAAATCTTCATGTTTGCAGGAAATATTATTATCACTTATTTATTAAATAAGTTTTTAATTTAAATATAAGTAACACTTTTTAAATTAAGTGAATTTTAATTATTAATTAGTAGCCGTCAGAATTCATTTTTTTATTTAAATAATTAGTTCAAATATTAAAAAATGAGTAATAAAGAACGACTGATACTCGAATCATTTTTCAATTCTGTTAATATAAATATGAATAATAGAAATATAAATCTTCTAACTATTTTCTTTATATTAAATTTCAATTACTGACTAGTTCCGATCCACTAGTACTAATCTAGACTAGTCTTTATAGAAAGACAGATTCATTACATATAGAGGCAATATTTAGATATCTGCTAGAACTATTCATTCCAAATGATTATATCTTTGTCGATTTACTGACTCTCGGTTTGTTATATGTCAATTGATATTTATGTAGAGATGTATTACAAAAGAACTATAACTGAAAATATGTGGATAAGGTATCTGTTACTTTATATAAATTGAAATGTGAAACCTGAAATATATTAGACTTTTAATTATCTTCACAAAAAACACTTAAAAAATATTGTTTAATTAAATAATAGCATTTCTGTTACCAATTTCTAAAATGATACTTCATTCTCTTTGAAAAAGTAACTAAATCTGAAATATAAACTACAAAATAAGCCTTTGAAACACGAGAATATATAATCATATTTTTTACTGAATACATCAACAAAATTTAGTATTAGAATCTTAAAAACGAAGTATAAAAACATGAGAATTATTTTCAAAAAAAAAAAATAAAATCTATAAAAAAACAATTAAGTTGCTATTTACTTATGAAAAAATTAATTTCAACAAGAATATATATTTTTAATTAATAAATTAGACTAATTTGACTACAAGATACACGTATATATTTCTATCAATCAAATACAATTATACATTATTACAAAACAATGTATTAATCGCTACTTTACTCAATTTATTTATGAAAAAAAAAAACAAATAATAAACTTCAACCAGGCAATTTTGAAAATACTCGCCAGTCCTTTAAATTTTAGATAACATTTAAATATAACGTATTTAGAACGAGCCCACTGTTCACTAATCGTATTTAAATACTTTCTTTAAACATTTCCATTCTTTTAACTATAACACCGGTTTGAATCGATCTAAATAAACAATATATCAGCACAAAAACAATAACTAAAATCAAATTTCAGCAATTTTAAGTATCAAAATAATACACTTAACCGATAAAATAAAATTCAGTACTGGACGTCACCATACAAACACTTATCGTATACTGAATATCGTGAACAAGTGAATTCAATTCGTTTCTTACCAAATTATGTATTACATACATACAATAATTATGGAATATGGATTAAAAACAGATGAATATATTGTAACTTAATTATTAAATCTTTTAATCAAAAGAATATCTAATCATATTTTTATTGAGTATAACAACAAAAATAGATTATCTATTACTTACATACAAATATAATATGTTTTCTTTATAAAATAATAAATCCGTTTTTTTTATAATAATTATCTTTATAAAGCAAAAAATATATTTTAATATACAAATACACTTTTTTAAAATATATAATCCATCGCCAGTGATTTTAATAAGTAAACAATTTTAATTTTTATTGATTTCACTCTTAATCTATTCTTAAATGGATTTATCTGTAAGAACAACAGGATAATTGCTCGATTTTTTCTAATAATTTTTATATGAAATCTGATAATTTTCTAATTTATTAGTTTTCTATTCGAGTAAAATCTTTTTTCAAATTCCAAATATTTTTTTATAAGTAAATGATTACACTTTTACTCTACTACCAGTTTCTATTTATAACACCTCTATAAGAATGTTCTTTAGTGTTTATCTTGTAAGTCAAATATGAGTCTGTTTCATCTACTGCCACTCATCTTTAAAAGATTTCCAACTCCTAAGACTTACTAGATTGGAATACTCAAATCTTACTAAATGTAGATGATGTTAAATACTCAGTATTTAGAGTTGAACATCAATCTGAAGATGTGAACATTGAAACAGATGGTAGAAGATCATATAGAGCCTCTAGATTTTGAACAGAGAAATGAACAACAGATAAGCAGAAAAAAAGAAGAAGACTATGTGTTAGAAATGATTGAAATTTTTAATACTATTAAAAAATATATATTATATCATAACTAAACTAGAAAGTGGAACTCATCGCAGCAGTAGTGCGCCATAAAATTTCACGTAGACCTGCTGTGCGAAACGCACCTCAAGGCGGACAAAAAATTCTCACTACCTAATTTCCACACCTATCGTGTCGACAGACCCGATGGCACCTCGTATAGTGGTACCACGATCCTCACAATACGAGATCATCTGCCCACTGCTATCGTGTCCAGATCACAACAATAGTTTCAAGTTATAACACTTCTATTCACTGACAAAATAAATGTAAAATCACAAAAAGCAGACATCTTTTCATTAATTTAAAAAAAATCGAGTTCTCACTCCTTAGTGCATCACTAAGTCGGCAGTGTTACTCCCAGACGCAACAATTATTATTAAATATTTTCATCAAAAAATGTTTTTTTTAGAATTGAAAACTCAATTGTAAAAATGTTTCTTCTGTTTTAAATAATAAATTTTAAATAGAATGTATTTAACAAATAATTTGATACAATTGTCAGTTGGACTTGGAAAAAATTCTAAATTTATTTTCATTATTATATTTCAAATTATTACATTAGACCATTTAGAATAAATTTATATCTGGCATATATGCCATGCTAAATACTAGACATAACTTAATGAAGTTTATTCTAAAAAAAAATCTAATATAATAGTAAGTTCTCTATAAAATTTAAAACAGTATCTATAATGTTTTTTAAACACCCACACCGTTGCCCATTCACTTTGTACCTTTCTTTAATAGAATCACGTTATCAATCATTCTGTATATGTGGTTTTTACTATATATATATATAATATATATATATATATAATATATTTCTGTTATATATAATATATGTATACATATATATATATATATATATATATATATATATATATATATATATATATATATATATATATATATATATATATATATATATATATATATATATATATATATAATGCATAAATAAATCCATGACGTTGACTTATTTATTTTGAACGAGGTTTCTATAATACCCAAATATATTTATTTTTTTGTTCGGTTGCATGTACATGCTTATAATTAATAAGTGGGCGAGCACAGCTTGTCCGCGGATTAGAAAGCGCAACGAGTAGGGGGTGAAGCCTCCCAGTGCAGATATATTAGTTTATATTTTCAATGTAATTTGCGTTTCTATTTCACAAGCAATGCTCAAAATATTTCTATATATATTGGAAACAATGATTGTATTTAATATATATAAAATGCTAAAATGGAAACAAAAACAATTCAATCCTTTATTTCCAGTTATTAAATTTATTAAATCTCCTCAAAAGATATTAATAACAATATTCCAATATTACTCTGTCATTATTTTTATCCTTCGAAAACCCCAATGTTGCTTTACAATCTTTTTGTATTAACTTCATAGCATATAAATTTATTATATTCTTCTATTACTATTTTACTATAAATTTCTTGTTTATAATTCTTTACTGGTATTAGTTCTGCAATTTTAAACATTTATAATCACATAGTTTGTTATAGTTTTTCGAAAACGACATATTTTTAGTACTAACTTCCATATAGCTAAAATATCTATTAAACTCACTCGATGCGAACCTAGTACTACAGCCTACATACATTATATCCGTATATATTCAAATAGTAGTACTTAAAACTGAGAAATAATTATAAATGTCGGTTCTGCTTATATTTTCATAAAATTTTATTATATCTTTTATGAATGATTTTAAGAAAATAGCATATATTCATTTATATCCTACGATTATTTTTTTATTAAGAATAACTGCATGTATAGTACAATGTATGATGGAGGGACTACACTGCTTTCTAGAAATGAAATAAAATAATTGTGATTATTTTATTTGTACTTTATTTTAATTTATTTATATTATTTATGTATGCCATATATATATACATATATATATACATATATATATACATATATATATCATCATCATCATCATCATCTTCAGCCCCTGTCAATCCACTGCTGGATAAAGGCCTCTTCCATGACTTTCCATTTTGTTCGATTCAGTACATATATATATATATATATATATATATATATATATATATACATATATATAAATACATACACACATATATATATATATATATATATATATATATATATGTATATTATTATTTATTAGATATATTTTTAAAATTAATATTTGGTGTAAAAAATCCAGTAGTCATTATATTGAAACACTGTCGTATTTAATTGGTAAGTAATAATATTTTTCTTCTATTTTTCTTTTCATTTTATAAAATTATAAACATTTAATACTGTATTCAAAATTTAAGGATTTATTTACATATTCATTTCACATGACAGAATATTTTACGTTTATAGATTTTATTTAGTTTATCAAATTAGAAATATTTAACAATTTATTTCAAATGTTATTATTATTTTTCGTACTTCTCTGCAATATATCATCATTTTGAATAAATGGTAGTCTTTTTTTTATTTTATTAAATTAAAAATATTTAAAAAAAAATACTTAAAAACAATATATTTTTCTAGTAATATTCAATGTTTAATATTTCATGTATTTTTTGTATGAAAATATATGGTATAATAATAATAAATACTATATTAATCAAAGTATTTATTACTGTGAATATAATGAAAGATTAAACATGACCTACATTCGTTCATTATGTAATATTTTTCATGTTAGAAACTGTTTTCTTGTACCATAGTCGTAAAATTTTTACCTGGAAACCCCTCACCCTCTGCCCCCTTCACCATACATACATCAATGTCCCGTTACAATTGGCGTCGACTAGACTTCCGTACAGCGACTCTTTCCATTCTGATAGTGAAAGTCGAACGAGCAGGACGTCTTCGGTTAACAGTTTTATTTTCACATATAGTTGTAATCGGTAAGAAGTATTATTTTTTCATTAAAGATATTAAAATTAGAACCTTTTAATAATTTATGAACATTATTTGTGATTATTGACTAATTATTTTGATTTTTTGTATTATTTTGTAGAATTTCTTATATATGTATATACACATGTACACACGCACACACACACATATACACGCGCACATGTGCACACACACACATACATGTACACATATGCACACACACATAACACGTGCACATGTGCACACACACACACATAACACGTGCACATGTGCACACACACACGTGCACATGTGCACATGTGCACACACACACGTGCACATGTGCACACACACACACACACATAACAGGTGCACATGTGCACACGTACACACATAACACGTGCACATGTGCACACACACACTTAACACGTGCATACACACACACACTTAACACGTGCACATGTGCACACACACACAACACGTGCACACACACACAACACGTGCACATGTGCACACACATACACACAACACGTGCACATGTGCACACACATACACACAACATGTGCACACACAACACGTGCACATGTGCACACACACACACAACACGTGCACTTGTGCACACACACACACAACACGTGCACTTGTGCACACACACACACAACACGTGCACTTGTGCACACACACACACAACACGTGCACATGTGCACACACACACACAACACGTGCACATGTGCACACACACACAACACGTGCACATGTGCACACACACACAACACGTGCACATGTGCACACACACACAACACGTGCACATGTGCACACATACACACACACATAACACGTGCACATGTGCACACATATACACACACATAACACGTGCACACATACACACACACATAACACGTGCACATGTGCACACATACACATAACACGTGCACATGTGCACACATACACATAACACGTGCACATGTGCACACACACACACACATAACACGTGCACACACACACATAACACGTGCACATGTGCACACACACATAACACGTGCACATGTGCACACACACACACAACACGTGCACATGTGCACACACACACACATAACACGTGCACATGTGAACACACACACACACAACACGTGCAAATGTGCACACACACACATAATACGTGCACATGTGCATACAAATGCATACGCATGCACACACATAATACGTGCATACACATAGCACATGTACACACACACTCACAACACATAACACATGCACACACATAGCACATGCACACGCGTAGCACATGCACACGCGTAGCACATGCACACGCGTAGCACATGCACACGCGTAGCACATGCACACGCGTAGCACATGCACACGCGTAGCACATGCACACGCGTAGCACATGCACACACACAACACATGCACACACTTAACATGTGCGTGTATATATATATATATATATATATATATATATTTATATTGAGACATAAAAATTAGATGTACTAAAAAACACTTTTCTGTATATTACATGGTAAAGCAGCAATGGACGTCGTTGGTCATGTGGAACTTGGATCCGTTTATAACTCCAAATCAACGAGATCCTTCGGCTGAATCTGTACATCTTGCCACTGGTGTTTGAGCTTGTACCACTCGGCCCTAACTTTCATCAGATCACCATATTTGAGTGGTAAAAATTATCACATTTTTACATTAAAGTTATTAAACATTTAAATAGAATGAAATTAGAAAATTTTAAGAAATTATTAACAATTTTTAAGAGTTATTCTATATTGTTCATTATTTTTTTTAGAATCTTTACTATCATGGATGAATATTTAAGTATAGAGTAGTTTTGTTTAATTCAAATTAAATTTGATAAATTGTTTTTTTTAATTATTTTAAAATACATGTTTTTAATTCTGATTTGTTATATATGTTCTTCTGATTGCTGAAGTTGATCTGAAGATTCGTCGTATAACTATATATATTTCTAACATAACACGTTAGAAGCACTAAACCAACGTTAAAACCTCGTGATCGAGAAAGATAATAAAATTTGTTTTCAGTATTGTAAATGTAAGTGCCTTGGGGTTTTGTATCGTGATCGCCCGATCACTTTAACTGTAAATTCATAATCTTTTAGTGAATTCTTCAAATTCATTTTAAGATTGTCCGTGAGTACGAACCAGATGTCTAATAAACGTAAAGCTGGGATTGCGTTAAGGGTACAGGATATTTTGGTTTCACCTCTAGGTAGTACTTAAGCGATCGCACCCTTTGCTAACTATAACCGTCTGTACGTTTTCGCCATCGAGAAGTCCTCAAACCTGGAGGTGCGAGGCAGTCTGTTTGTTTTGTCCTTTTTTTCAGGGTTTTTGTGTTGTTTTCCATAACCTTTATTTTGTGAGACACTTTCTGTCTCACTTGTGCTTTAGATTAGACTTTAGAGTAGGGTTTTTATGAGAGCGCTCTCGTTTTTTTTTTATAGCTTAGGTTTTTGACTAGGGTTTCAGGTTTCTTCGAGAACCGCATCCACATTCTTCGATGACATCACGAAAACGTACATTCGGTTGAGAAGTGCAAAGCGCTGGGCGAGAGTGGCGGGCTAGCACGTGGCTGGGGTATCCCCGGGCCTGTAATCCTACACGAGTGTTACTCGGATGCTTCGTACTTTGCTTTGCTTGTAGTTTTAAATTCATTTTTTTAACATTTTGTTACTGGGGTAGGGTTTATTCTGAAAATGTTTCACCAAACAGCGAACATTGTGATTCACTCAACATGAACCACACTACCACTGAACCACACTATTTGAACCATGGTTCTAGTTATTGAGGTATACTGCACATCGTATGTGTAATCAGAAGATACTGTTATAACAATATATTTTGTAAAATGATAAATGTTTAACATTCTGCATCGAATATTTAACACAAACATAATATTAAAAGTTTGTACAGTTCATTAAATCTTAGTCATTTTATTACACTACTCTATACTTCGAAACGAGTTTGGAAGATCGCCAGACCGATGTGAATAATAAATATAACGTAATAATGGCATAAAAAAGTAAGAAAAAATAAATACACGATTCATTAATTACAGCGTGGTTAAAAATCATAAAATTTCAGATGCTTTTGATACCAAATGGATCCAGTTCTCATAAAAATCGTGAACACGTTGCATTAAAATGTATATCTTTACCACAGAATAAGTATGACGGGAAGTTAAAAATGTTAACGAAAAACTTAAAACATAAAATACTATTTTTAAATATACATATACAAACACTTGTAGTAATAGTATTCTGTTCTAGGTACTAAATTATTAGTTGCAGCCATTGTATGAAGGGTACGACAGATCAAATTTTAGATGCTGAACAAGGTTTACTAAATTATATTGTTATGGTGCTTGTATAGAGTAAAGTATAGAATAAAGTCTTCAATCCAGTCTTCAATTTTAAAGTAAGTATTTAATTTAAAAATCTAATATTGATGCAAAATAAATATGTAGCTTAAAGTTGAAATATAAACATACTTTTAATAATTATAAAGTAATAATTAAAAAACTTAAGAATATTAACTAATCAATTTTTATATTCTATTAGAATTTGTTCAACTCATGGCATAATTTACATATAATCGAAGAATAAAATAACCATTGGATAAAATTCAGAGACACTGCAGTTAATTAACCAGAAACTAAAAGCGCTGTACAGCAAAGTAAGTTTTCTCTTTTATAATTTCAAATTTCATTACGAAAGTAAACAGTTCATTTAAATAAAATAATAGTGGGAACTTGATATTATTAAACTTTGTGATTTAAAGAAAACCTTTTATGTGAAGCGTATAAATTACTTAATTTTATTAAATATTTAGACTTTTTTTTATGTATTTTTATTGTTATAGAATTAATCTAATTTCTCTAATATTAAATTAATATCAAACACTTTAATTTCATTCGATAATAAATATGCAGATTTTTCAATCAGAATATCATTATATTTCCAAACTTGTTTTTAAAAAAATATTATCCCCTCTTTGTTGCTATTGTTGAAATGTTAATTTGTTGTTTAATTTTGATTCTATTTAAGTGTGTTTTTTAAATATATAAATTGTTTTCTCATTTATAATTTCAACACTGATAATAAATTAAATAATCAATCTAATACATTTTAATTTATAATTATATTTCAATACAAATTAATTTATTATCATTAGTAAACTTTCTTAATATTATGTACATTATAGTAGTTGAAATTATTTAATGTTTTTATTAAATTTCCAATTTGATTTTAAAGTGTAATTTTAATTTTCAAATTTATATTGCTAATCAAAAATTATCCTGTTTTTTTTATTAAATTATTAGTATTAGAAATAAATTTTCATTCCAACAATAATTTATATCAAATCACATTTTGTTCACTTCTTTTATTCAACAATAAATATCCAGATGTTTGATTTGTAATATTGTCAATGTATTTTTCCAAACTCATTATTAAAAGAAAAAAAATTATATTGTTGTACTATTAATGGTTAAAAGATCATTCTTGTTATTTTCGTGTTATTGTTTAAATTTGATTCTATTTTAAATATATATTTTTTTTAATCTGGAAATTAAATTTTCTTTCTTAACAATTTAACATTAATAAGAAAATACATTATTAATCTAATTTAATACACTTTATAACTATAATTTGATGTAAATTAATTTAGTATTATGTACAATGATTGAAATTATTTCATTTATTATTTAATTTTATTTCACAAAAATATTTTACAAAATTATGCTGCAAATCAAACTATTTCATTAATTTCTATAAAATCATTTTGAATTCAAATTGACTTTTTAACAATTTAAGGAAATAAAATTTGTAAATAAGTTTGTTTAGTTTAAAATTTTTAAAGATATTTAATTTTCTGATATTTAATAATGAAAATATATACAGAAAATAGTTTTATGTTTAAACATTTTTTTTAAATCTTAATTCTCTCTTTTTAAACATTTTTATTTGTTTTTTTTTCTTCAACGTTTTTCCTGTTAATAGTTGAATCTATTTGCATAAATTATTTAAGCACCAAAGGATTTGATAAAAAAATCTGTTTAGTTATTTTTGATTAATGAATTTTGCATATTTGTTTAACTTTACAATTGTTATTTTTTAAACTTTAATTGTTTACTTTCTAATATTTTTTGATATATATATCAATATTTTTTTATTAATATTTTTTGACATATATACATATACACACACACACATAAAATTTAAATTTGTTTTTTAAATTTAAATGTGATTCTTTTTTGTATTTTCAATCTCTGTTTTTCACTCAATTATTATAATTTTGTAAATACTAATATTTATATCTATTGTACTTTTTATTACTTTTTACTATACATATGTAGTCTTCTAATAATATTATAATTTTTTTACTTTAATATTTCTATTAATTATTTAATATTTTAATTATTTTTTATGAAAATACACAATCAACTATGTCTAATTATTTAATTAGTTTTAAATTCATTTTATACTGAAAAATTTTTATTTTTTCAAAAATGGTTATAGTAATAGTTTTTTTAAGTAGTTTTTAGTTTAGCTGACAGTGTCTGGGGTCTCTGTATACGTGTAGTTGCTTTGTCCTTCCTGGGGATTAGTTCCCTTTCAAAACTAGACTGTAATTTGTTTTATCAACAGCGTGTAGTAGTGTCATATGTAATAATTTTGACTTTTCTGCCTTGGAAAATAATAGGTGTGTAAATATTCTTTACTTACATTTTGTTTAAACACTGAATTTACAATATTTTATTCATTATTAGGTTGTCAATATATTGTTACAAGAATTGATTTAGATTTGGCATTTACATTAATATTTTAATATTGAGTGAATACTTTTTGTTTACAGTTGTTAATTTTTATCAGATTTTTTTACAAATTTAAAATACTTTTTTGTAATTTTTAAATTAGTAGCATGAAACATTTCATAAATAATAAAATATTTTAAAATTAATATTTTAATATTAATTTCTTATATATTATTTTTTCACAAATATATATATATATATATATATATATATATATATATATATAGCTTCTGTGTGTGTATATAAATTTATTTTCAGGTACATTTTTTACATTATGATTTTTGATCAATTGTTTAATATTTATCATTTTTTTCTTCAATTTTATGCAGATTATCTTTAAAAGTACTTATAAATTTCCAAATATTATTTTCTGTTTAACTAATGAAACTTTTGTTCACTGGTTTTATTTAATAATTGCACTGATATGAAATAAAATTTGTTTTATTGTCGACTTTATAAAAATATCAAAATTATATATATATATATATATATATATCAAATAATATTGCAATTTTAATTGCATGAACTTGCCAATTTTAAAATGTTTGCATTATTTTTTATATATTTTTTTATTATTCAAAGTATATTATTTATCTTCAAGTAAATATTATTATCAAATGCTAATTTTTCAAAATATTACACCTTACATTTAATTTAATTCATTTTAAGAGTGTATTTAGATATTTTGTTTATCTACTAAACTAATATCTCAGTTTTTCTTATATTTGTTCAACTTTATTTATTTTAAAAATCTAGATGCATTTAAATAATTGTTATAATTCATTTTTCATTAACATTAGATTTGAATCTATTTAAATATGTCTAACTGTATAATTTATGCTATTTTTATTAATATTTCAAATAATTCATTAATTTTAAAAAAAAAATGTTATTTCAATAATTTTTTTTATTTATATATTAATTTATATACTTACTTGTTGCTAAATTATTTGATAATAATAATAATACTTTTAATAATATAATATTAATTTTCTTTTTAATAATATTTTGAGTTTTTACAACTATTGTAATTTATTTGAAATGTCTTTAATTTCTTTTTTAATATTTCAGTAAATTTTAATTCTATATTTTTTTTAAAGAAAAATCCTTATCTGCAATAATTGTAAAGCAAATTCTATTTCTTTCATTTGTATTTCCTTGGCATGTTTGGTATATTATTTGATAATAATAATAATGGTACTTTTAAAAATATAATATTAAGTTTCTTTTATAATAATTTATTTGATTTTAACAATATACTAATAATACCTTTGAACCTAGTAAGTTTCAAGTAACTGTTTTAAAAATTTCATTAAAATATTAAAAATGTTTCATTTTTTAACACTTCAAATTATTCCTTGATAAAATGTTTTGTAAATTTGTAAGAATTTAAATTATTTATCAAAAATCATACATGGGTCATAAGTATACGGTTTGTCCAGTTTCATATTTTTTAAGAAAAGTATATATATATACATATATATATATATATATATATATATATATATATATGTGTGTGTGTTTATTTATTTTCAAGGAAATGTCTTACATTAATGATTCTTGATCAATATGTAGATGTTATTAATTTGCTTTCATTGATATTAAACTATTTATTTTTATTAATATTAAAATATATTTCATGTTTAATGAAACTTTTTCTGTTTAATTATTATTTCTGTATAAATATTTTTGATTTTTTATATATATATATATATATATATTGTTTATTATTAAAAGCATTTCATAAAATGTATTTTGTATCTCTTTGAATTTGAAGTATTTATCAAAAATCATACACACAAGAATTTTCATGACAGAAAAATGCATGAAAATTGGTAAACATTTCTATTTTTAAAATGTTATTTTATTTTCAGTTAAGATTTATATATATATATATATATATATATATATATATATATATATATATATATATATAAATAAAATTCTAAGTATTTTTTTTAATTTTATATGATTTTCAATGATAAATGTTATTTTAAAATCTGATTTTTTCATTTCTTAATTTTGTTTATCTTTATTAAATTTTAATTTTTATTGTATTTTAAATTCTTCATAACTTTATTTGATGAAACTGATTTCTATTTTAACATATTTTAATGGTTTCATCACTTTAAATTGTTTTTAATACTTTTAATGAATGTGTAACACTTTTAATATTCCCTTTTAGATTTTTATTTTTCTAATAATTTACCAGATTAAATTACATTTTTGTTTTAATATTTAGTGTTATAAATATTTTTTTTTTAATTTTTCATGTATGTAAAAAAATGTTTACTTGCACAGTAATTATTCTGTTTTAAATATTTGGTATTGGATTAAATTTATTTCTTTTTAAATTTAATACTTTTTTAAAAAAAAAAAATAACTTTAAATAAAAGTATTTAATTTCATAAAATAACCAATTTCTATATTATTTTTTTGTATAAATTTAGTATTTAATATTTTTATTCATTAATTTCATAGTTTGATTTGTTTACTTCTTTAAATGTTAAATCTTCTGTTATCATCTTACCAATTTGTTTGCTTTTACCTGAATTTAATTTAAATATTTTTCATTTTTATCCAATCAGGTTTTAAATTAAATTTATTTTTATAAATATTAATTTTACTGCTTGTCCAACTTTTGAAATATAATTGTATAATTTTAAAAAATGTATTAATATTTAAATTGTAAATAATTTAGAAGTTTGTGTTCATTGTTATTGATTTTAAAAAATAATTAGTAATTTGAAATCAGTTAATTATTTTGCAGTAAATAATTTATATTTTTATTAATTCTTTTATTAATAAATTATTTTTATTTTCTAATTGGAAGCATTTCTGAAAATCATATAGAATTACGTGTATCATAAATACTTTTTCCATTCATTGATATGAAAATCTTTATATATACATGTATGTATGTAATGTGTGTACTTAAAAATATGTGCAAGTGGTAATTTTTTATAATTTCTTCCATAAATATTTTAATTACTGATTAACTGTTGAAACATTCTTTAATATTGAACTTTATTTTTATATGGTATTTTTTTTTTTGTATATATATATATATATATATATATATATATATATATATATATATATATTGTTTATTATTAAAAGCATTTCATAAAATGTATTTTGTATCTCTTTGAATTTGAAGTATTTATCAAAAATCATACACACAAGAATTTTCATGACAGAAAAATGCATGAAAATTGGTAAACATTTCTATTTTTAAAATGTTATTTTATTTTCAGTTAAGATTTATATATATATATATATATATATATATATATAAATAAATAAAATTCTAAGTATTTTTTTTAATTTTATATGATTTTCAATGATAAATGTTATTTTAAAATCTGATTTTTTCATTTCTTAATTTTGTTTATCTTTATTAAATTTTAATTTTTATTGTATTTTAAATTCTTCATAACTTTATTTGATGAAACTGATTTCTATTTTAACATATTTTAATGGTTTCATCACTTTAAATTGTTTTTAATACTTTTAATGAATGTGTAACACTTTTAATATTCCCTTTTAGATTTTTATTTTTCTAATAATTTACCAGATTAAATTACATTTTTGTTTTAATATTTAGTGTTATAAATTTTTTTTTTTAATTTTTCATGTATGTAAAAAAATGTTTACTTGCACAGTAATTATTCTGTTTTAAATATTTGGTATTGGATTAAATTTATTTCTTTTTAAATTTAATACTTTTTTAAAAAAAAAATAACTTTAAATAAAAGTATTTAATTTCATAAAATAACCAATTTCTATATTATTTTTTTGTATAAATTTAGTATTTAATATTTTTATTCATTAATTTCATAGTTTGATTTGTTTACTTCTTTAAATGTTAAATCTTCTGTTATCATCTTACCAATTTGTTTGCTTTTACCTGAATTTAATTTAAATATTTTTCATTTTTATCCAATCAGGTTTTAAATTAAATTTATTTTTATAAATATTAATTTTACTGCTTGTCCAACTTTTGAAATATAATTGTATAATTTTAAAAAATGTATTAATATTTAAATTGTAAATAATTTAGAAGTTTGTGTTCATTGTTATTGATTTTAAAAAATAATTAGTAATTTGAAATCAGTTAATTATTTTGCAGTAAATAATTTATATTTTTATTAATTCTTTTATTAATAAATTATTTTTATTTTCTAATTGGAAGCATTTCTGAAAATCATATAGAATTACGTGTATCATAAATACTTTTTCCATTCATTGATATGAAAATCTTTATATATACATGTATGTATGTAATGTGTGTACTTAAAAATATGTGCAAGTGGTAATTTTTTATAATTTCTTCCATAAATATTTTAATTACTGATTAACTGTTGAAACATTCTTTAATATTGAACTTTATTTTTATATGGTATGTTTTTTTTTGTATATATATATATATATATATATATATATATATATATATATATATATATATATATATATATATATACATATATATATATATATATATATATATATTGTTTATTATTAAAAGCATTTCATAAAATGTATTTTGTATCTCTTTGAATTTGAAGTATTTATCAAAAATCATACACACAAGAATTTTCATGATAGAAAAATGCATGAAAATTGGTAAACATTTCTATTTTTAAAATGTTATTTTGTTTTTAGTTAAGATTTATATATATATATATATATATATATATATATATATATATATAAATAAAATTCTAAGTATTTTTTTAATTTTATATGATTTTCAATGTTAAATGTTATTTTAAAATCTGATTTTTTCATTTCTTAATTTTGTTTATCTTTATTCAATTTTAATTTTTATTGTATTTTAAATTTTTCATAACTTTATTTGATGAAACTGATTTCTATTTTAACATATTTTAATGGTTTCATTACTTTAAATTGTTTCTAATACTTTTAATGAATGTGTAACACTTTTAATATTCCTTTTTAGATTTTTATTTTTCTAATAATTTACCAGATTAAATTACATTTTTGTTTTAATATTTAGTGTTATAAATATTTCTTTTTTAATTTTTCATGTATGTAAAAAAATGTTTACTTGCACAGTAATTATTCTGTTTTAAATATTTGGTATTGGATTAAATTTTTTCTTTTTAAATTTAATATTTTTTAAAAAAAAATAAATTGTTTTAAATAAAAGTATCTAATTTCATAAAATAACCAATTTCTATATTATTTTTTTGTATAAATTTAGTATTTAATATTTTTATTCATTAATTTCATAGTTTCATTTGTTTACTTCTTTAAATGTTAAATCTTCTGTTATCATCTTACCAATTTGTTTACTTTTACCTGAATTTAATTTAAATACTTTTCATTTTTATCCAATCAGGTTTTTTTAAATTACATTTTAATTTATAAATATTAATTTTACTGCTTGTCCAACTTTTGAAATATCATTGTATAATTTTAAAAAATGTATTAATATTTAAATTGTAAATAATTTAGAAGTTTGTGTTCATTGTTATCGATTTTAAAAAATAGTTAGTAATTTAAAATCAGTTAATTATTTTGCAGTAAATTAGTTTATATTTTTATTAATTCTTTTATTAATGAATTATTTTTATTTTTTAATTGGAAGCATTTCTGAAAATCATATAGAATTACGTGTATCATAAATACTTTTTCCATTCATTGATATGAAAATCTTTATATATACATGTATGTATGTAATGTGTGTACTTAAAAATATGTGCAAGTGGTAATTTTTTATAATTTCTTCCATAAATATTTTAATTACTGATTAACTGTTGAAACATTCTTTAATATTGAACTTTATTTTTATATAGTATGTTTTTTTCCCAATTTTTATTTTGCTCTATTTTAAATTGAATTTTTATTCTATTGGGTAATTCGATAAAACTGATTTCTTTCTTTTACTCCATTAATAATCGAAACAAATCTAAAACAACTTTTAAAAAATGTTTAAAATGGAAAAAATGTCAAAATGTTGAAATATTCTGTTGAACAATCGAAATAAATACATTTTTTTTAAAAATTCAAACCACAATATATATAACTTAGATATCTCTTTATTTTTATTTAATTTTTTTGATAAATTTATTTAATTAACTTTGACATATACATTTTACAGTAGTAATATAATTTTTTAAAAAAAATAATTTAGCGTGTTGAAATATTGTTCCAATTATTAAAATGCTTTAATATTTTTTACTTTCACAGAATTTCAGTTATTTAAACTATGTACAAAGCTAATTGTTACTTATTTTTTCAAAAAAGTCATTTTTTTAACTTAATAGTAATTATATGTTTAGATCATATATTTTGTTATATTATTGATATTTTTAAAATTTAATCATTTATTTCAAAATTAAATTTGTTTTAAGAAGTAAATGTTCATAACAACTGTAGTTTGTATTAATAATGACTTCTTAATTTTAAATTAGTTCTAATAATTTTCACTCGACATTAATTAAAGTATTAAATTAATTTGCAATTTTTCAACTTGTATCGTTTATATATAAAACGCGTGTGTATGTGTATATATATATATATATATATATATATATATATATATAATTAAATATTAATAATATTTAAATCAAAGACTAGTATTGTCAAAGTAATTAATGAATTTATCTAATTATGTTTATAATGATTGGTTTCTATTATATTACTGTTATTGTTATCTGATTTCTGTTTCAATCTTTTTTTCGTTATAAATACTTACAGATTAAAATTATTAAATTTTATTACTTCTCATTAGCTCTTTTCTTATTAATATTTAATTCTGTTTCAATTGCACATTTAATAATACTTTTTTAAAACATACTTTATTCTTAATCATGTATTCATATTTTTTTTATATATATTTGGATGCATTTTCTATTTTTATTTTGGGTTCTTTTTCAATATTACTCTTTTGTTATATACATAATTTTGTAATATCGTCATATATTAGATTTTATTCAAAGTTCATATATTAAAATTTTCATTTCTAAACTTAAACAGGGTTTTCTTAAAAAATATTTATTTTTTTATATCATTTTTCAAAATATAATGAAAATTTGATTGAAAAATATGAAAAATCTTGAATTGTTGTCACTTCTCATGATTAATATTTAATGAATGTTAACTTAATTGCCGTTTGTGTTAACTTTTTAGTTTAGGATTTCTGTTTCAACATTTTAACATTTTTTTTATATACATAATATTTTTGTTCCATGATGTTTATTTTTAAATTGTTTTTTTTTTTAAATTATATTCCTTATTTTGTAACATTTTTCAAAATTTGAAGAAATTAGATTGAAAAATATTAATTTGATAATATGATTAATCTCTAAATATTATACTAGTTTTAGTTCTTTTTGCACTTAATTAATATTCAATGAATTTTATTTTAAAATACATTTTTTTACTAATCTTAAATTAATTTAACTTGTAACTTTTTAATTTATTCTGTATCTTTTTCAATATTTCACCATATATACATATATGTATGTTTATTTATTTTAAAGTTAAAAGTGCGATTCCTTAATTGTATTCTTCATTATTTAAAAATGTTTTACAATTTCTACCTTTAAATGCATCAATTTCAGTTTCTTTTTCATATGTTTGTAATTAAATTTCTTGAGAGTCTGTAAATGATCGAAATCAGTTTTATACCAATTCCATCAATTTTGAAGTTGAAATTTTTATATGAATTAACAGTCTTTTACTGTTTATTTATTTTTGTAATGTATATATTTTTTAAAAAAAAGTTAACACTTTTATATGACTAAATATTACTTATGCAATAAAAACACACCTCATTCATATTTTCTTTTGATTTTTTTTTTGTAAATAATTACTAATTTGAAGTGAGTGATTGAAATAGATTGTATGCATGAAATATTATTAATTATATTTATATATTTTGTTTTAAACTATTTATGAATGTGTTATATAAAGAATATAAAAATGTTTTCAGATCCCATCCAAAGAAGATGAAGAATATCTACAAATTAAATATAACAATGAAGATTTGCCAATATAAGATATGATATATGCTCCGCTTGTTTCCATTCCGGACGACACCATTGCAGAACCAAGAAACTTAGTTATAGTTATAGTTATTAATTATAATAATTTATTATTATTAACCCAAATATTTCTATATATTTGGCTAAAAATTGCGATATTCGAATAATATGGTATAGATTGCAACATCACTTTTTCTATAAGAGCAAAATTTACAAGCATTGACAATGAATCGTCTATTTAAATGATTGTATTTTAACGATTCATTAAAACGAAAAGTAAATTTCAAATTTTTAAATTCTCTTTTAAAATTCATAAGTACAAGAAAACTGCATATTATTTAAAAGATAAATCAATCTAAATGATATATTTTATAATAATCTAAATGAAAAAGTACATTCATAACTAAAAGAAAATTGCAAATTTTTAAAGATAAATTAATAGAAATAGTATATTTAGTTTCTCTACATTAAAGAAACACGAGTTCATAAGAAATAAAAAAGAACAATCGGTTTTGTTATGCATTAATACTTTTAAATACTTAAAAAGTTTTTTTTTTCATAAACAGTTTATAAGTAAAAAGTAAAAACAAATTGAAATTCATAAATAATAGGAAACTTGTAATCATTCCTTAATATTAATTAATATGATTGGTAAAATTTAAAATATTTCTTTTTCATATAAGTATTGTTAATATTTTTAGATTAGATTGTTTCTTAAATTCATTTTATTTTCATAAACAGACTATATGTACAAGTAATTACGTTATACTTTGTTTAAATAGAATTTAAATTAATTTTTAATTACTTTTTTTAAATTTACAAAAAGAATGACTTTTTTAGCATAATTAAATGAATCAATAATGTTTATATTTTTTTTATTAAATATGAATTCAATTTGTTATCTTTGCACTGATTGAATGTTTTTCATAAATAGTATAAATTTTGATCAAATGTCCATAGTTGTTTGTACCAGTTTTAATAACACTGGACTTTGAATTAGTGTTATTAAAACTGGTAAATGATTGAAAATTACAAACTTGACGTTTGTTTCGAGGCTAAAATACTGATCAGTTATAATTAGATACTCTTTTTTTTTATTGAATATGAACTTTTTTTATCACTGTTGCATTAATTAAAAAGTTTTCAAATGATTGTCAATTTTATAAGTGAATTGATTACTTTAACAAATTTCTAATATCATTTCTTTTGATTAAAAGATGTTTTTTTGTTAAACATAAATTAAATTTCATATCAGTACATTAATTAGAATAATTTCTAGTGATTATTAGAAATTTAAAAGTAATTTTTATACATAAATTAATTTTTTTATATATATTGTTCAAATACTTTCTTTTAAGTATGAACTTTTTCAATTTTTCATTTCAATGCAGTTCTGTCAATGCTTCGTAACTAATAAAAGATTTCAAGTTAGTTATTTTTTTAAATATTTAAATAACAGTCGATAATATTTAAATGCTCTTTTTCTATTAAACATGAATTGAATGAAAACTAATTTTTATAGATAAATGATTGATTTTATCACTATTTAAATACGTTTTCAATTATGAACTTTTTCAATTTCTTATTTGGATGAACAAATTAATTATTACAAATGAATTATTTCTTAAAGTTAAAATAATAGTTGAAAATGCATGAATGTTATTTTTTATTAAATATGATTTAAATTTCATATCAGTACAATGATTACAATGCTTTTTAATGATATTTAAGTAGTTAAAAATAATTTTTACAAGTGAATTAAATAATATTGATAATAGTTCAGTACATTAACATTATATTTAATAATGAAATTGTTAAATTTTATTATTTCTATACGAAATTAAGTATTGGTAAAGTTCATAAATATTAGAAATTAATTTTTTAAAAGATGAAATAATCATTGTCGAAATGTATATCCTCTTCAATTATTAAATAAGAACTAGGCTTCTTATCAGTACATTAAGTACAAATTTTTCTAATGATTATCATACGTAATAGATCATTATAAATTATCTTTAACGATACATTAGCAATTCTATTAAAGGTTATACATAACTTTTTTACATTTAAATGCTATTTTTCATTAAATATGAACTAAATTAAAATCAGTATATATTAAATTTTTAATTATCATAAGTAACACAAGAATTTAGATTTTATTTAACTAAATTAATGCAAACAGGTAGTAAAAATCATTGAATGAATAAAGTAAACGAATCAATTGACATCATATTGATTATGAAATAGTATTCTTATTCAAATACTACTAAATTTTTTCAAACAAAATTATAAAAGTATTTTTTTAACAATAATGAAATTGATGTTATTTAAATAGTTGTTTTTTAAAAAAATTAATTTATTGTCATATCTCTTAATTAATAATGAAGGTTTCTTTTTGTGAAATTTATAAGCGGAGTGATTTTTCAATTTAATTTCTTTATAGAAAATGTTTTATTCTTATTTCCTGTAATGTTTTTCTTTTAAATATTAATTCAATTTATTATTTCGATAGAAAATATTTGTTTCTAAGTAAACAGATATTATCAGATAATGTTTTACTTGACTAAATTAACTAATCAATGTTATTTTAATTATTTTTTGCTTTAAATAACAATTCCGTTTCTTATCTCTGCTTAAATGAAAACATTTCAGGAATAATAGTTGTTTTTTTATAAGTAAATTAAAATTATTTAGAAGCATGTTTTAAATATATTCAATTTCATTTTGTAACATTAAATACTTTTTATTAGAAGTCGATTTATAGAATCTATATTAATCAGATGCCTTTTTGTTTAAATATTAAATCGTATTCTTATTTTAACATCGAATAAAAAAATCAAAGTTCATATTTAGTGGAAAATTCCATATTGAAATTGTTTTTCGTTATTATTTGATATTAATATTGTTGTTGTATATGTATGCAAAGTGATATACCTGTACGAGTATGTACAATGTAAAATGATTATTTCACAAACTTTTATTAATTCATATATCTATCGAAAATAGAAAAGTGATGTTGTTTACAATATGGGTAACTTTTAATGTGCGATATACAATACATATAATTGAAAAATAATTTGTCTCTAAGTACATGAATCGCTAAAAGCGATCTTTCACCGGTTGAAAATCTAGTGATATTTCCTTTTCTCGTTTTATAATCGCCAAAAGTTTTCAGAAAGTTGTTAAAACATATTGAACGTTCTGTGAGACGTGTGTTTCGAACAAGTGTCGTCGTCTGTCGTGTGTCATTAGCTCGCTTAGCTCGTATCCGACAATTATATCGGTTCAGGCCGTTTAGATTCGAATCATCTCGGGTAGGAGTAGGTAGCTTAGCTCTAATGTGATATCGGGCAGGTTTTAAATAGATCGTTTAGATCAGACTCGGGTAGGCTTATGTCGTTAGCTACGTGTCGGGTAGGATAGGGCGTCAGTCGGAACGCTGGTATGCCGTATGAATGTCGTGTATGTACGAATGTTACGTATGCTCGATTAACATCTGAGAAGTGGTAGTGTGAATTTGAGATGACGTGTTGTCGGTGTTTAATAGATTTTCTGAAAACTTTAATTTCTAATTGTTTTTAATTATTATAGTAATATTAAAATAATTTAAACTGCATATTTGTTTGAAATAAACATTGACCGTTATAAATATGTATTTTTTCGCACATTGTTACGTTACCTCTAGCTATGTACTATTGTTATTTTTGTATCAGATTATGTTAATCGTTTAAAACTATCAATTTTAATATATAAGTTTTAATCGAATAAAAATCGTACACCGTAATATATCTTTTGCATCGTACGTCCTTTGTCATCGATATGTACTGTACCACGAATAGTCGTCGAACAGTGTGTATCGTAAGTAATCAAAAACGGAGCTTGTATTGTTGTAAATAACTAAAAAGGACTGCGTGGTTACATGTAAGTGACCGAAACGGTGTCGATATTTATATAGGATAAACGATTACCTGCGACTGATGAACAAAGTAACCGTAGTACGTTAAACCTTTCCGATTTATATATATAAAATAAATAATAAAATCGATATCGCAATGTTTTCACTTATTTATATTGTATCGTTAGGCTTTTTACGTCCGTAATCGAAATAAGGTTCACGAGCGTTTCCTCCTTACAGAAAATAAATAAACGATAAACCCTTCCGATTTCAAAATACATGCGTTTTACTTGATATATAAATATATATATGCGTAATAGTCTACGATTTATTTCCCGATGACTTGTATCGCCTCCGTTGTCCGATAACCGATCGTAATAAGCTCTCTGAGCGCGATACA
>CM068323.1:22557845-22575345 GCA_034766995.1 Acanthacorydalis orientalis
ATATTGCGATGTAGACAGCAACCGATTTCTTCTGTTTTTGTAATTAGTTTGTTTTTTATCACAGACACTCTGAACATAACGGTATGACAGGATCAGTGCTAAAATAACCTTTGAACGGTGCATTAGAAACAACGAAAGATTTTATTTCAGAAAAGTATCTGATGGTATGTACTTTTATGTATACTTAAATAGATATTTTCGTACAATAATAAGCACGTTTATCTACTTCAAGAGAATTTGAAGATAGATATGCATATATAAAAATACTTATTAACCTAATCAATTTTTAATGACACTGTTTTAAAATAAAACTGAAATGTAAATATGCATACATTACTAAATATTAATGTATTATTGAAAAACTAATTTATTCTAATATATATATATATATATTATTTAGCACAACAGTACAACAACAAAATAACGTATCGTTTTCTCGTATCATAGAACTTATTTTGAAAAAAATTAAAAGAGTTTTATTTCTATATTAAAATGAAATAATGGAAAAATCTATTGAAAAAATTAGATACAAAATTGTCATTCAATAGATATACAGAAGCAATTTAACGTGAATTAATTAACGAGTATATTTTTTAAATACACTTGTCCATTTTATAGATTAGTAAATAAATATTCACCTCATAGAGATATTGTTTATTTAATTTTTTTATAACGCACATGCATTCTAAACACAATCATTACTTATTTCATTGGGTACATTTTAAAATCGTTATCCTGGAACAATACGCATTTATAGAATAATTAGTCTCGTGATCTATATATCTGTCTATCCAACAATCTGTCTATCTGTCTGTCGTATAAATCTTCCTATCTCTTATTGATCTGATAGTCTATCAATTACACTACATATCTATTATCTATCCATTTTTCTATCTACAAATCTGGCTACTAGTCTACCTATTAATCTATCTAACAATCTAATCTACTTATCTATCTAATCATCTCACCTAATCTATCTCATTGTACATATGTATCTGTATATGCCTGATGAGTATAACAAATAATATTAAAGATTCGTTATTAATATTGTGAATATTATATATATATATATATATATATATATATATATATATATATATATATATATATATATATATATATATATATATATATATATCAATATCATATAAAAGAACTATTATTAAAGGCTTTCTTTATTTTGATAAATATTTTATGTTATTGCAAGTTCAAAAATGATATTTAAATATTTATTAATAAATATATTACCAACAAAGTAACAGTACAGAAAAAAATATTTTAACAAAATAACAATTCCTATTTTTTAATAATTAAATGGCGAATAATAAATATATATATATATATATATATATATATATATATATATATATATATATATATATATATATGTATTTACTTCCAAGATAAATGGAAATAAATAAGTAAAAAAATAGCATCCTTAAATATTAAAAACGTGTACATAGACTTTTTATGACGTGTTTTATCTTATATACATTTTGAATTTGAAATCGTTATAGTAGGGTTCTCTATTGCTATTATATATAACTTCGAAAATAAATATTTGTGAAAAAAAATTATTTACCATTCGAAGTGAAAGTATTATTAGTTCAGTTTATATCCAAACCTATACGAAACCTAGTTTCATACAATGTTCTGAAAATCAATACTAATTATATTTGAATACATCCAGGAGATGGCTGTATGTATACTGTAGACTTGGAATATAATCAAACATTGTTAATTATATTCCATATTATGTTAACTATCTTTTATTTACCAATAGTAAATTATCTTTTGATTAATGTAAGACTTTTAATATAATTAATAATGAAAGTGTAATACGACCGTATGCATTGAAATACAGTACTAAAAATATACATCTCTAAGTCTTGCATTGTTCACAGCTCATAATAAATTCAATACTAACAATGGGTGAGGATTATTTGTATCCAATTCTATAATATTGTTCATTTTGAGTACAAACAATTATGCAGAAGTGAAAATAGTCTGTACTTACACGTTTTTTTAAATTTTTGGTATTCAAATAAAATACAAATCGACAAAAGCAATAAAAAAAATGCATTTTGTTGAAGCAATGTATGGTATGCATTGTGGTTGATAATTCTCATCTGGTAAACACATCATTTTCACCACTTCGAATGATGTTCATAATTAGTAAAATGTTTCAGTATTACATTGGAATGAGATTCAAATCAGTGTTTCAATTGTGTTAAGTACAAAATGTAATAAAGATGAATCTAATTGATAAATTAGTCATGTATAAAATTAATCAAGATAAATTTTAAAATAACTGCTAGATTATAAATAAATGAATCTAACAACTTACCAAGTAGACGCCTCTCCGATCATTTGAAATACATCTGGAATCGTCTGCTGTCTACGTGGACTCTACAAAGAAGATCGACTAGCCACCTACGAACAATTTGATCCTCACATCAATCACGGAATTGTGATTATTAAATATTAAGATTGGTAATAGTTTATAAATGCATTTGTAAATTATTAGATACCGAAACAAAGTAAATTAAGCAGATGCATTTGAGAGAATTTTATGTTCACTTGTATAAGTATTTATTCATTTTTAATCCTTACATTTTTTTAAAGAAAAATGTTTAATATTAATTAAATTACATTTTAAAATGTCATTTGCAAAACAGTAATGTAAAAGCATCGGTTTTTTTTTAATTATTTTTTTATAATATTAATAAAACTCTAATCAAAAATGTTATTTAAAAATAGGTAATGAGAAAGTGCATACCAAACATCGAATGTTCAAATGAAAAGTAATATTATTTATATGATAGTGGATTTTACTATACAAAACCAGAACTGTTTAATTAAAGAGAAATTATACAAAAGAACTCACCATTCATATAAATGTATAATAAATTATAATGTTTATCTACCATTCTTCAAATATGTTTCTTCTGAAGATGACTTAATATTTAATTTTTGAAACTGACGGTTTTTAAACAATACAAGTTTAAAAATTATAACTATGAAATCTTTTTAATAATTTCTCAGTGTGATGTAGTCTAGTAAAATAGTTTTTTTTAATGATTACAATATTAAAATAATTACAAGTTTGAAAAATGTCACGTGTACAATGACATTTAGAATATTCACCTTAATTAGATAAATTATTTGTATGTACGAATACTTTTATATCAAAATAAGGACTTGTGATGTTTTAGAGCAGGCAAATTCGGTTTTAGTAAATGTTCTTTAAATCATACTAAGTATAATTGTACGTAAAGTAATAATGATATCGAAGGGTTCAAGATATCTAAAATTTTCTTTTGAATAAAAAGCAAACATATGCATAGTAGAATTTTCATCGCTTAAAGATTTACATAAATAAAATTAAATGAAGCTCTTTTTAATCTAAATGCTTTCAGAATAATATGATTAATTATTTCAATTACATAAACATATTTCTGAAAGTGTAATGTCAATGAAGCATGTTTGGATTCAAGAAAAAATGTCAAAATGTATATAAAAAATTACTGAATATTACATTTGTTTCCTTAAGATATTAGCGAATAACATTAAATCGAGTTTATAATATATTTCTACTATATATCTGTTTACACTTTTATTGTTAACATAGATATTTAAAATATAACTTACGATGCTGTAACATTGACAAAAATGTTATTAAGTAAAACATTTCCAATGATGATAATATTATGATTATACGCAAAATTCACAACAGCAAATTCAACAGGTCTCCAAGAAATGTCAACATGTATCAGAGAAAAGTCAAGAACATACAACAGGATCACCAACCGATATTCTAAATGACGGTATATGTAATGTATTTACTAGCACGTATTAATTAAATATGCCGTAGATAGGCATTTGCACTAGCATATAAGTAGTTGGAATAAACATAAGTGTCTCTAATGTAATAAGGCCTACCATTTAAAGCTTTATTTATATTTGTTTACAACAAACATGATAGAAGCCTTGAATTTAACGTTTCTATATATTTGTTGGCGTAATAGGACCCAATAATCAATTGAAATTGAGTGTATATGCTTCAGATATGTTTGTTGGCACGGCAATACCACTAAATATACCTGCGACCGATATAAAAAGCAGTCACGAATGTATTTCGTAATACGGAAATACCATCAAATATATATGCGACCAATTTCCAAAATCTGTCGTAGGTATTTTTGGTGGAACGGCAATATCACTGAAGATATCTGTGAACAAATTCAAAAATTAGTCGCAGATATATTTGGTGGAACGGCAATACCATTAAGTATATCTGCGACCAATTTCAGAAAACGGTCGCAGATATGTTTGGTGGAGCGGCAATACCATTAAGTATATCTGCGACCAATTTCAGAAAACGGTCCATCAAACATATCTGCGACTGATTTTCGAAATTGGTCGCAGATATTTTAGATAGTATTGCCGTGCCACCAAATGTAT
The DNA here is from genome assembly GCA_034766995.1 of Acanthacorydalis orientalis. Lineage (NCBI taxonomy): Eukaryota > Metazoa > Arthropoda > Insecta > Megaloptera > Corydalidae > Acanthacorydalis > Acanthacorydalis orientalis. Next base: position 22,562,310 of record CM068323.1, read on the forward strand.
GACCGATTTTTGAAATCGGTCGCGGATATATTTGTTCGTATTACCGTATCTGCAAATATATCAGACAAATTTTTCGAAATTGGTCGCATATATTTATATTAAAAAATACAAATAAAGCATGAAGTGCAAGTTTTTATTGCATTTGAGACTTATATTTCATACAACTACTTATATACTAAAGCAAATGCCTTATCTACGGCATATTTAATAAATATAAAATGTATAAACTTAATATTTATTGATACATACGATGAAATACATTTGATACTTTACATATATTTTCATTCGGTGATGATCCCATTGTAGATATTTTTCGTATACCTGTTGTACTTTTATATATAAAAATATGTTTTCGATGTATATTTATATATATATATATATATATATATATATATATATATATATATATATATATATATATATATAATCACTTTCAATTACAATGTAATGGTCACTATTGTTAAGCATTTTGCATATATTCATTATTATTTTCCATCGTTGATAATTTTATTTAGTAGAGATAATAGCATTGAGGATTATTTATTATTGTTAAATGACCGATTGTCTTTATATTATTACATTATAATAATAAATATTCGGCAAATAGAAGCTAACTATGCTTATCAGTTACTTAACTTTACATTACCATATGTGCAGTAATTGCTGAGACGGCAGTTTTTCTGTCTAATACCGGACTGGAAAACATACATAGGCAATAACACGAGTATATGTAAAATTTCAGATATTTAAGGTCGTATTTACCAGTGTTGCAATAACGAAATATAGGTAGTTAGTACAAATATAAGTTGTCATTACTGTTGTTTTTTTTAAAAAAAGTATACATTATGTGCATTATTTAATTAGATGTATGTATGTCAAATTCTGTGTATGACAATGATGAAATAGTGTTTAAAATACATTATTTATTGATTTGAAGTTGTTTTAAATCAAAAATATTAAATAATAACTTATAATTTTAATATAAATAGAATATCATAAATATAAATAAAGCACATTAATCAATTGTGTATGTATATACATATATATATATATATATATATATATATATATATATATAAATATACACGTAAGTACATATTTATTTACATTTACTTTTTAAAATTATTATCAATATTCTAAAACAATGGCAGTAATTACATAAATGTATTGCCTTATAATTATGTTACAATTTTATTTTAAACATTTAATTACAACAGAAATGCATTGATTATAAATAAAAATACAATAGAAAGGCACATATTACTACCTAGTGATGATGAAGCTGATAATGGTCCTTCTTCTGGAATGTGTTTCGTTTTTTTCATCATCCAGTAAAATCCTTCCATACGCATTTGTTTTTTCAACTCTGCACCGACTACGGTTCGGATTCTTGTATTGTATTCATTTAACCAACGTCTCTGAAATTATCATCAAAACACGAAAATACTACATTTGTTTGTAATATAACGACGTCCAAATGTCAAATCTCTAATCTCTGATGAAAAGAGTTCATTACTTTCATTCATTGCTTACATGATTCGCATTTAAAAGATTGCCGTCCATCAATTTAGGCTCATATGGAACGAGTGTAATGTCTTTAAATTTCAGAAAAGAAGCCCCTGAATAATGTTTCGAACCTGAATTATGAGCAATCACTTCCATAATATTTTCTAATCTAACACCAAAATCTCCTTCTTTGTAATAACCAGGCTCTGTATAAGGAATAAAGATTTATTTTAAGTTTGTATTCGAGTTAATTATAAATTAACTTTATGTCTACATTTACCATTAGAAAAAAAATATCCTTCTTTAAATTTGTATTTATGATTATGTTCATAGGCGATACTTATTGGCGCTACAAATAAATAAATATATAAATGCGCGTACATATATATATATATATATATAAAAGAATATGCGACATTCATTCATTATAATTGTGCATCCTGCATCCTCATAAACTTTCATATTTAATCATAGAAGGTTTACAATAATAAAAAACAAGAATAAAAAATATTTTTTATTCTTGTTTTTTATGAAATTGGTGACGAAACCCTATAGTTTATCTCAATGTCTTCTGTTATTTTAAATTGTCATTACATCTCTATGTTTATACCAACACTAAAAATGTATATGTTATAAAAGAGGAATATTTATATAAGAAATAAAACATTCAAGAAAGATAATGTTTTCATTACTGTTTACAAATGAAAATATCAATATTTAAATTGATCATTATTTTATCAAACTTCGCTTGATATGTTGATTAATACCGACTTAGATCATTATTTATAATTAAATCGATAATAAAATCAATTCTTTCCTCGGCATAACTAAAATTATTGATGTGTACAAGGGAAAACCTGATATCAAACAACAAGCATATTATTTATAATTAAAATTCAATAATTATTGTGGTTGTTATAGTAAAAATTTCAGTAAGAAACACGAAAGAATAATTATAAAATCTCTTATTCGCAAAAAATAGTGTGGATAATAGATTAAATCCGATATGTGATTGGTGAATTCTAATAAGTTTGGGAATAAGTGTTGCTAAGATCAGGAAGTGATACTTAAAAAATAATACAAATAATTTAAAAACCTACAATATTTCAATTACGCAATACCATAAACAGAAATTGACTTAAATAAATAAATCGTATGTCTGTTTAAACTTAATTGACCTTAATGGCAATCAACGTGTAGTGTATTTATATACGAAGATAAATAAATAGGATGCTTTGCTAAACAAACGTAAATCATAATTGTTATAAATAGTTAATAAAATATGTACTTACATTCATGAACACTAAGGAAAGCACCGATACCATGACCTGTTCCATGCATATAATCCAAACCAACTTTCCACAACGGTGCTCTCGCCACGATATCTGCACCAGAAATAAGCATGTTTGATGGAAACACAAGCGACGATAATTCAATAGAACCTATAAGAACTCTTGTGTATGCAGATTTTTGATCTGCAGTTGGTATGCCTAAGTGTAATGTACGTGTTACATCTGTTGTACCATCTACAATCATCGATTTTTATGATAAATTGCTATATATAATTATACATATATATATATATATATATATATATATATATATATATATAATATACCTAAATATTGTCCTCCCGAATCGATGACAAGAGTACTGTTTTCAGTAATTAATATATTTGTGAAATTATTCGGTTCGTAATGTGGGATTGCTCCGTGAGACCCAAAACCAGCTATAGTTGGAAAACTTACACCTTTTGTCAAATGTTGTTCGTAACGAAACCTATCTAACTCTTTAACAATACGTAATTCATCCCATTTATCTCCATTTTCAAACTGCATTTAAAATAAGAGAGAAATCAACTTTTGCTATTTTAAAATCAATCAGTTTCAATGAATATTTCATTATTATTACAATATGTATTCTCAATATTATCTGAAAAGCATTAATTAGAAGAACTAAAATATCGAGAAGTTATAATTTCTTATCTACAAATATTAAAGTAAGGAGTATATTTTCGAAGAAGTATCTTAATTGTCTAATAAGAAAACGTTGAAACTCTATAAAAGTGGATTACAAAATGCATTCTAAACATTTTTTTAATAACATTCTTTACTCAATTTATCTATTATCGATCTTGAATCACGAATAATTTTACAGTGTAGCTTGAATAGTTTTTTTTTACTACTTTAGTTTTTCAAAACATTAAGAAATATGTTCTCCTACATAATGAATTTTCAAGCCAATTATTTTGTGTCTCGAAAACAAACACGAATTTCGACACATGTACAAAAATATACATTCGAAATTAGATGAATTACATTTTTGTAGTAATAATAATATAATATTTTTAGTATACTTATTTAATAAACTTATATATTATACAAAACCTTATTTTCAAAATATGCGAGAAAATCGCACATAGCAACTGCATCACGTATATGCGCATTTTCCATTCCTATTATTTCTTTTGCATTTTTACGAGCTTTTAAGAAAATAATCGGTGATGGTTTTGAATGACGTTTTGTTTCCGGTATAGAAGTGTAAATCTTTTGACTTACACCTTTTTTATATACAATAGGCGATGGCAACAGAACTGACTTCCAAATTTGTGAGAAAGTAGGTAAATCACTCCAAATATCTTCGTAGTTGTGTAAACTGTAAATAATTTATGCTCTAAAATTTCACATGATTTAAAAAATAACTATATTACAAATACCAAACATAATAATTCATATAAGAGGTAACCTGCTGTTTTTACTTACATAACTTCCCCCGTTGGAATTTTCAAATGGTGCTGAATACTATCATCAACTTTACTCGGGGACACATACCAATGGATCTGATTATTTGTAACAATAACATAACTTCTGACAACTGGATTGTATGGTATGTCTTTGCCACGAATGTTGAATAACCAAGCGATCTCATCAAGGGCTGTTACGACGAACGCATCTGTATCAACCTTTTTCATTTCCTTACGGACTTTTTCCACCTTTGATGCCCACGGCTCACCTCCAGGGTCACATCATAACTTAACATTATATGGAAGAAACTTGTAAAGATATATTTTCGTACAAATAATGGGATGAAATAAAATGACCGGAAACTCATAAAAAAAACGTACACAAATAAATTAAAGGGGAAGAAAATATATCAACTATTTTAATACGTGGGAAGTGAATGCAGAATGGTTTTGGTATAGAAAAATAATAGAGGAATATAATTTAACAGAATAGACGAATAAAAAAAGTATAAAAACATTAATTTTATACTAAAGTAATTTTATCTGTAAATAACTTCATATTTTCATTATTCAGTAATTACGATGACAAATTTACAGATACTTTCCGAGTTGCTTAACTTATTACTATTTCAAAACATGTATTTATATAGCTGGTCAGTTAGAAAATATATTAAGTATAAAAGATATATTAATAAGTAAATTTTATTATATTAAGATAGGAAATTCATTTCCATTATATTACCTGCATATTCCAAAGGTAAAACATAAGCTTTAGATGAAGGCATTGGTGGTTTATTTGGCTTCCATATGGTATCGACTAAGTTATTAACTTCCACAAGTTTAATATTATGTGGTTCAAGCTCTATATGAATTGTTTCCCATGCAACGTTAGATATTAATTTCGCATCTGCACCTACTCTACCACCGTGTGGAAACTGTTGTATCAACCATTGCGAAATTGTCGGTACGTTCGGTTGACCTGAACGCATTAGAAGCCAATCACAAGACAGTTGATTGTCAGCTTGAATATAATATCGACCGTCTACCCATAAAGCAGCTAATTTGTGAGTAATAATTGCTTGCCCTTCACTACCAGTAAACCCACTTATATATTTTAATCTCTTATCATAATCAGCAACAAATTCGCTCTAAAAATGATTATAACTAATACATAAACAGATATTAATATTAAAATTTAAATTAAATATCGAAAGATGTTTGTCGTCTTAAAATTGTATAGTTTTCTTTTCCTTGATTCGACATTTAGTGTTAAAATTGGCACAAAAAGCATTAGAAATATGTGTAATTTAAATATGTATTGATATTTAAAAATAAATGTGTTACAAAAAATGTTGGTTAATGTAATATTTCGTCATCATTTTATCCACTAAGATTATTCATTATTAGATTTTGAATTCGTTATTATCGACGATCATATCTTAATATATATATATATATATATATGTGTGGGTGTGTGTGTATGTATTATTTCAAACAAAAAAAATGAAATTAGTAAGATGATCATGACATCAAAATATTTTCTATTTATTAAACAAAAGGTTTTATAAAAGAAGATATATGCAGACAGCGAGAATAATGTATGAGTGTATTTTTGAAAATAAAAGCATTTTACACAAAGTTATTGTAACTTGGTTTTTATAAAAAAAAATTCGATACTGTATTTGGTATCAACGAGCAATATAACTTATATTACTTTTATTTTGTATCCACGAAATCGTTTTCAAATTGATTAATATATATTTTAGTAATTTGATTTGTTAACATGAATTATCTATTAACTAGTCTTAAATAGCAAAAGGTACTTCTATTTATAAAACTTTATATAAACATTATATTTATTGACTTACTTGATGTTCATCGCCGCTCGTAACAATGAAAGCATCAATCGGTAATGAACCAACTGACGTTTCTCGTATCATTTGAATTCTAAGTTCTTCAAGTATTTCTTTCGTTTCTATTCGATCACGAGGTTCTGGTTCCCATTTTCGATATGGACAATGATTTCGTATCGAACCAATGACAGTCTCATTAGCATTATTAGTTATGGCTGCGGTCGTAATGAAAACGAACTGGCATGCTGCAAGAAAAAATACAGAAATTGTAAATTACAAGAAAAAAACTTAACATTGTTGACTTTAAAGATTATGTGATAATTTTAAACTTATATAAAAAAACATTAAGAAAAAAACAGTCCACATATTTTTTAGTTTTCTTTTTTATAACACATCTTTTTTTGTTCCGCCCCTGGGCGTAACGTTACATCCCTACATAAAGCGGGGTTTGTACTTGGCGGTCAGGAAACAGAGGAGTCGCGGTAACTACACAGTTTCGAAGATATACACGTGCGGTGGTGTCTGGTGTACGCACATTGTGTTCAAAGGGGTAAACAGAGTTTTGTAATATGACGTCAATGTTGTACCAGGGTAGCAGAGAAGACAATCGTCGTGCTTACACGTCTTTACATTTACGCACTTTATTAAATATGTGGAATTGCAATACGCAATTGTAATTTCATTTGTATCTCTGAACAAGTGTATCTAATTAAATTGTTTACTTTTTATATTAAACGTTGCGTGTTAGATAATTCGGAACTAATTTGCGTGGGAGTCAGAACAATAGACATGACGTTATGAAGTGAATAGAATAGCAGAATAATATGGAGATAGATGCAGTTAGGGGTAGATTTCGAACTGAAGGTGTTACATTGTGTAATAAGGAATATCTATATTTTTATTACATACATATATATATATATATATATATATATATATATATATATATATATATATAAACACGCAATATGTTATTTACATTATTTATTTATAGATTTTCACTATTATAAATTTAATAATAATTAAGAATACTCGAATGTAAAAATGTAAGTTAATATACGCATATTTAAAATTTCCAGACACATATATTGATCATTATTGAAAAAAAAAATAATAGGAACAACATGATACAACAACATTTACAGATAAATAGAAATTTAACAACATTTACAAATAAATAAATTGAAATAAAAGGCTATTTTCAATAAAACAGTAAAAATACATAAAATCTGCAAGTTTGATGGAACTGAACATTTAAAAGTAATTTTCAAACGCACTTTACTTAAAATATAAAAATATTTTAAACAGGGCTTATGACATAAAGTTCAATTAAACTAAAATCACAAATATGCATTCAATTTTATGAACAAGAGACTACAACAGACATATATACAAAACTATACAATATATTAATTTTATACATTTAATTTAAATATTTTTTGAGCATATCTATATATATATAGTAATAAATTTAAAAATAGATACGGAATCTTCTCAAGAATTAATTTTTATACTCCTATAAAAGTGATATACTTTTATTTATATAAAAATGCATTGTTATAAACAAGTAAAGAATATCTATTAACTTATAAAAACTAGAACTTAAACTGCCTCACTATAAATAAAATAACAATATACATCGTCATACTCACTCATAAACATTATTTAAGGTAAACTATTTTAAAGTATTCATTTTTTTATCTGGAAATTATAAATTTTGAATGTATCTGTCAGTGACACTTTTTACATAGTTATTTATTTGAAATCATTACGCACTTTCACCAAACTTCATTAATATTTTTCCCTTAAACTAACTATAACTGTTTAATGGATATACTAAATATTCTATTATTTTTCTACATTTAATACAAAACTGGGAAACACATTCTTGATATAAAAATACATATGACGACTGAATATATTTAATACAATGTCAATATCGAACTTCAAAATTATAAAGACATACTACAGTACTGTGAAACACATTGAATACTTGTTTACTTGTGTATGTGAGACAGAAGGGTCGTTGCCCTTCACGTATTTGCACGTGTGTGGGGGCGTGCCATGTTTGAAACTGACGTCAACAACCAACCAGGAACGCAGGGAAAAAAGAAGGTTCTTTGTAAACAAACCATTATAATGGTTAGGGGTATAATGGTAGTGGAAAGAGAAATGTGGGGAATTGTATCTACGTTCTGATATATAAAATGAAAACAGAATGAAATCAATATAAACAAAGGTGAATATGTTTTATATGTGTGTTATATATCATGTAAATAATATATACTCACATACGTACGTACATACATGGTATATATATATATATATATATATATATATATATATATATATATATATATATATATATATATATATAATATATACACGTTTTATGCATATAAATACTAACAGGTGAATATGATACAAGAAAGTATTTTCATACCTGCTGTGTTGTTTTAAACTTTTATCCACATGTTTTTATAAATACATGTGCATATTTATATATTTATATATATATATATATATATATATATATATATATATATATATATTAATTAAAGAATTTTTAAACATAAAATTTATTTTCTTTATTTCAATTGTTAAGAGTCAACTGGAAACGATGATACGTAAAAAAAATAATAAACAGGGACTAATATATTACAGTAATTCATAGAATATAAAATTCACTTTCGATTCCTTAAAGTGTAGGCTGTAACATTATTTTTTTCTTAATTTTTAATAATAGTTTTTAAGGTAGCGATTAAAGTATAAATAGCGGGACAACCCGACTACAAAACTAATTATCTTTTATGGATTTTAATGGTAATACGATTAATTAACTTGGTATTGATATATGTTGTTAATTTTTGTTTCACATTTTATGTGCAAAATTAAAAAAAAAAACATTTAAACATATAAATATATTTTGTTCATAAACAGAAAATAATATTTTAACAAAAATAATTGTACAGTTAGTATGATAACTGTACTATTATTTTTAGCAGATTATTTACCATACGAATAGTAAAAAAATATTAAAAATTAGAGAAGAAATAAACATTAAAAATCATTATATTTTATATATATATATATATATATATATATATATATATATGTATAATGTGTATGAATATTATAAACTCAATTATTTAATTCATAATGTTTAATGTGTCTACAGACCAATTTTAAAAACGCTGTGAATTTCTCTGTAGCCATTTTGTCGGTATCTTATACGGTCGCTCTGTGTTGGAGTCACGGACATGTTTAGTATAGGATAATGACGTCAACAAGTTACCAGGGCAGCATACATGTGCCACTATGATAGTCCCTGACCTAAGTCATAGTATAAAAAAAAGGAATTTTGTACAAGGGTGGTTGTCAGCCTTTGAAACATGACGTCAACAACTTAGCAGGGTACTATAAAACATAAGAGAATGCCGGCATCTATTCAACTATTTCGCTTGAACATATACGTATATATTACACAAAAACGTCACACTGTTTTATGTTTGTTTCATTTTAATGATTTATTTTGCCTCATCTAAAATTGACGATATACGATAATTTTATTTCTTTAGAATATTATCTAAGATATTGATTAATAAAATAATAAACAACAATAACTTATATACTGGTAGATATAATAAAGATGTAATATTTTATAATTCAAATATTATATATATATATATATATATATATATATATATATATATATATATTATTGTGCAGACTGTTTATATATATTCTGAAATTTAAATACCTCTATAGTTAAGAATTGATATATTTCAGTGTATAATAAAATTAGTAGTTCAATTCATATTAAAATAAAATTAATATTAATACTATATTTTCAGATTTAAATATTTATAAGTAATATTTTAATTTTATACTGAATTAGGAAATAATCTAGAAATGTTTAAAACGAAATTTAAATGCGGAAAAATCTATTACATAAATATATTTTTTCACTGGAAACATTAACAGAAACATTAACAGAAAGCATTTAATTTGAAATGATTAATGAAAACATCAAAGTATTAAATAGTTAATAATTAATAAATAATTTATAAATCCATGCACATTTTCTCTGGAAACATTGATGAACAGAACGTTTAATATATAAACAAGTAAAGGACGTGAAAAGCTTAATAGAAGTACTGAAATGACATTTCAAAAGAACAATAAAGTGGTCTGTTTTCGGAGTCTCGTACAATAGGTGGAAAGAGTATTAATTTCATTGAATAATATTTTAATTATGAATATATTTATAAATTTAATGTATTTTTCTTCTATTCTTTTGTATAAGTATTATTTAAAATAAGTATGTATAAATTCACTTTACAGTAAACTGTATTCCCCTCAATGTATTTTCTCCTCATTAGAAATAAATTAAATTTAAGAATAAGTATATATATATATATATACACTTATATAATTCTTAATGGAAGTACATCAATTTTTTATACGACCAGGAATTGAAAATTTAAATAATCTCAATTATAAATATAATAATATTTAAAAATTTCATGTGCTGTTTCATTTTGTAAATGCAGGTGATATTGAATAGAGTATTAATGCCACCTATGAATATGGGCATAAGAGAATATTTTAATGGAACTATTATATACTACTTGTACAATATGTAGTTATACGAATCAACCCTTTATCATCGCTGCTGTCCTGTGAGTCACACAGCGAACAAAGCACTACGCCCCCACACGGTGTGAAGCGGCACCGCGCACGACTTTGATAAAAGCGTCCCGTGCATTATCAGCGACTCGTGCGCCACAGACGCCGACGCCAGGCGTCGTATGCCCAATCGATAATAATATACACCATCTGAATACATGCTATCCTGATTGCATCGACGTCGCTGATTTGGAAAGCTTCCATTTTCGCATAAACGTTTTCCGATTCTATCTCACACGATATTTACGCGAATAACACGGATTAGCGATATTTTTAGACGCCGTTTTGAACATACAACTTATATATAAACAAGATATAAGAACACATTGAGATACATTTTCAAGGCCATTTTCTAAATGAGTTAGGTGTTCACAACACAGATAAATATATAAATTTATCATGTTATTGATTTTTCCTGTTTTTAATCGTTCTTAATGATATAGTTTCGTAAAATATACACATTTAATCATTATTTAAAATAATTTAAGACTATTTTCAAACATGGAGATAACTATTAAAAAATAAAAATAACATTTTGATAAGATAAAAAAACTATTCAATTTGTTACAAAAGGTTTTAAAAACTATACTGTTTACATTATAAATAAATATTACATTTAAAGATGAAAACACATGTGATTATAATATTCATTTCAAGATCTGTGCTGTATGTTATAGATATGTGAAAAGACTAAAAAGTTTATAAAGAATTCGAAAATAATTGTAAAACAGTTTGTAAATAACTCGATATGAAAAAGAGTTCTTTTAATATTCAATTATTTATATTTTGTAATTAAATAAGTAAATCATTTGATAATTAATATTATTTTGTAATCAAGTTAAAATTGAACTATTAAAATGTAGTCAACAAAATCTGGTATAAGAGATATATGAAGATCGGATGTAATACGGAACAACTGTTCACAAAAAAATATTATTTATTACTTGAGTAAAAAATAGATCAAAATATAAAATTTCCAGACTGGTAATTTTACAACAGTACATTTTAGTGATATTATTTGGCTTTTAAATAGATTTTTGATAATAATCTCACGAACTTCATTTTTCATATCTCCAGTTAGACGTACTGTTTTAAATAACATAAATAATAAACTTTAACATATAAAATAAATTATTTATTTAATTGTTTATGTAACGATCATCATAAACATTTAATTTCATCAAACGTGAATGTGGTATTAAAACACATTTATTTAATAAATAATACTGTCATAGCTTTTCATACAATTTCATTAAAAGTTAATAAATAATTTATATCTAGTTCAATTAAATTAACACCAATACAGGAAAGTGTTATGCTACAAATGTGCAAGAGTGTAAAAAATGTATATACTTTTACTGAATGAAGTACTTGAGTGGATATATTACAAATAACTCGTTTGACAAAAATAGAAAAAGTTGCAGTTATTTTTATAATTATTATAATTGCGAAACCGACTGGAAAACAATCTATAAAAAATGTAATTCTTCCACTTAATAATAATCAATATATAACTGTTTGAAATCTGATAAGATACATTCATTTTATATTTAATATATTTATAACTGGATTTAAATTAATTATTCAAAATTGTAGTTAAATCAGTAATAAATACTATTTGAAAAAGAATCTACACACATATTTTTTACATATTTTTTAAATATGTGTATAAATAGAATGTGAATTGTTTCTTTAATTTCACTAACAGTACAGAATTTATGATTTCGAGTAAAAAATACATTTTTGATTACTTAAAAATAAATAAAAGAGTTTATATAGACGTAATTGTATAAAAAGTATAAGCAGAAAAAAAAAACAGAAATTAAATAATGTTAAAATTGTGATAAGCTTTTAACAATTTATTTATTATTTTAATCGAAAAAGAAATACTATTTTTTTATTTGTTTCTAAAAATAATTTTTTGAGTATAAACACTACTTTAGTTAAGAATATAAAACAAATTCTTTTTTAAAACTTAATTCAATAGCTATATGATGTTTTTATATTAAAATTTTCATTTTTTTATGATAAATAATTTGTGGTTTCTAACAATTTTTATTGTGTATATTTAGAGGTGATTGATTGTACACATATAAGAACGATTTTTGATATAAACCGAGGAGAAAAGCCCTGTCTGATATGTCAGCCTAAATGAATTTGTCACAGGCGCCAATAAATATCACAATGTTGACTTTTCACATATTACAGATACCGCCCTTTCAGTCGCAACGATTTCCGATATTCA